>JAYMTP010002333.1:0-20159 GCA_036897365.1 Geranium brycei
AGATGTCAATCGCAACGTCTTAACATTGTGATTGACATCGTGCGTCTAACCAGAATTTCACTTCGGACGAACGATGGGTTGTCCTTGAGTGAGTTGTGGGCAAGCCATTGGCGCTCGGTTAGGGCGCCATCGGGAGAGTCATGGGCCGTTCGTGGGCGACCAGCAGGCGAACGTTGGGCCGTCGCTAGGTGATCCTCAGGAAAACGAGGGCGAGTCATGGGTGACTATCGGGCCACCAGCGGGCGCTCGGTAGATGGTCAGCTAGAGCAATGTCGGACCGTTTTGGGCAAGTCGCTTGGTGGAGGTGATTGTTATGATCATGGGATGATCGGAAAAGTCTCTAAAGGTAGATGGTGTGAGCGTACACAAGATTATACACAGCTTGCATGAGCGCGAGGGAGGCCTAACGAGCTGAGGTGAGAGTTCGTTGGTCACGATTTGGGCAAAAATTTTAATTTATTTTGGAAGGCATGACATCTGGCCTTGTAAGAATGGATAGAAACTTAAAACAAAAATTTATGCCACTTGGTTAAATCCAATGAATGCAATGCATATGTTACGATGGTGAGGAAATGGGCAATAGTGTAAATACACATTAGCATAAGAGAAAGGAAAATAATAATATTAATGGTCAGAAGAGAAAGGTGAGCGTGAGGGAGACGAAGATTAACATTAGCAATTTTAATTTAGGATTAGCGTCGTGAACACAATGAGTAAGGAAAGGAGTAGAAGTAGCTACACAACATTACCATTAACATCAACAACACCAACAACAGCAACAACATTAACATTATCAAATGGAGTCATGGGTTTCTTTCTTCTCCTTAATCCGAACCACTCTCCTACCTTTCTCCACCATTTTCTCTCTCCCATTAATGCCTCCTCTCCATTAGCCACTTCCTCCTCTCTCTTTTCCCATTATCGTCCTTCACCTTTCCAGGTATTGCGCTCCACTCCCTCCTCGTCTTTTCCCCTTTTTTCTTGCTCGCAAATGGAATTTGTCTGATAAAAAATCTGTCTTTTTTTGTTAATTTCATCTGATAAGGGATTTTTGTCCTCTCTTTTTGATCTTCTGATTGAGGGTTTCGTTTGATTCAATGGATCTTTGGTGGGTTGTTGTCTTTTTTTTTTTTCTCTTTCTGGGTTGTCTGTATTTTTCTAAGATTTTAGTATTTTGTGATTTTGGACATTGTTGCTTGTTTTGGGTTTTGTTGATTGATTGTCTCTGGATGGATTTGAATTGCAGCTGTTCTATGTGGATTTGGGAAGTTGTATATATATATATTTTGTCTATGTATTGTTCCAATCCCTGATAGGACCCAGGAAATGAAGATGAAAGCAGAAAAGTTTGGATTTTTTTGTTATTGTTTTTAGGTTTATAGATTCAGAGGGTTGGTGTTCATCTTAAATTAATTGTGTGTCTGAAGTTTGTGGCTTTATGATGGGTTTTCAAATTACTCCTTCCAAAAGTCTTTGTTTTGGGAAAATTAAATCATCTGTTGGTTTTGTGTGTACCTGAGAATGTTGTCTCTTAACTATTTGCAAAGTTATTTTATCATGCACATATTTTACATCTCTTCTTTTGTTTCGAGATAATGCTTGACATGATTTTGCTTTTAGAAAGAACTTAGATTTGGTTTATGTATTTGGCACATATAATGCTAGCTAATGGTTAGTTTCATGAAATGCTGATGGCTATGTCTAATTTCCTTCAGGAATAATATGTTTGGGGGTGATAACAGCAGCAATCCCTTGTTTCCTGCTTTCCTTGAGGAGAACAATCGATTCCAATATGACACTAATGCATTGCCCCAGCTGCAGTTATTTGAAAATTGTGAGTTCCGAATAATTGGTCAATTATTTTCTCATATTAGATCCTTTTAAGTTGCATTTTTAGTAGTTGTTGAAGAAGGCATCTTCATGCAGCATCTGTGGATATCGATTCCCATGTATTTTGGTTTCGTAAGGCTTAGGTGGGAGGTTGTTTTATTCCGGGTGTATCTGTTTTTTGCTTGTTTCTTCATTTAGCATTACTTTCTTTCTATATATCATGTGTTTGAGATGATTTTTTTATGCGCAAATTTGGAGGCTTGGTTTTGATGCCAAACCTATACGATTTATAACATCAATTATGAAGGTGAAAATTGGTTTTCTATTATATAGTTCATGCATAAAGTGATGCATGACTGATTGCTATTTGTTATCACGCTGCTATTTTTTTTACCAAGAATGAATGCTAAATTCACAATTTATATTTGATGGAGATGCATGTTCTGAACTTCTTACTATTTGATAAGAGTTGCAGTTTTTTCCTTCACTATCTTAGCCATCTGTTTTATACAGAGAGATGCCCATTGCTCTTTATGGAAGATATGTATGCTAAGGGAATCACTCATTATAGTTCAAAGTTTGTCTTCAGAGCTAGCATCTTCTGTTGACAATTATGATTAGAACTCTTCATTTGCCAGTATTTGCTTGCAACATAATCATGAATATGACTTAGCACCGTGATTAATTAACTACAACATTCAATAAAAGAGGTTAACAATTAAAGGTTCTGTGTCTGTGACTATTCCTAGTCGACAGAATACTGTATGCTTCTGATATTTCAGTTGCCAGTAATCACATGACATGAAATTGAAAATGAAAATGAGCTTAATATTGCATGAAGGTAATGTTGTCTATATTTGCTGCTTTATCCTGCGTTCATGTCATCTTTCCTTTCCTTGTTTCTCGCCAACTTTTCTTATACCTCTAGCCAGCCATATGGTTCTCTTCATCCCCTCATGCATTTTCTCATTGGTTTCATATGTGACTGTTCTATCATTGGTCTAATCTTGCAAGTCATTGACATTGTTGCATGCAGTCCCAGTTCCAGCTGCCTGTGGCGGTGTCCCCTTGAACTACATGGGAAATGAGCGCAATACTAATATGGATCGGCCTACTAAAAGAAGCAGGGAGGTGGATTCTGTTTCAAGAATGCAAAAGCATCCAATGCCTCTGAATAATGTGTTTTGTCAAGATGAACCTGGCCAAGCTGGAAGTATTCTAAACCCGAACCCTGTGTCTACAGGGTTGAGATTGTCATATGAGGAAGATGAACACAACTCTTCCATTAGTTCTGTTAGCGAAAACATGACAGCCACTCTTCCAGTGATCTCATCTCTCGGTGATAATCTCAAGGTAGAGATTGATAGGCAGAAAGAAGAATTCGACCGCTATATCAGAATTCAGGTAATAATTTGATCTCTTATCAGGTATCATTGGATGTTAGGCTTATAACGTCTTAGGATAAATTTGCAATTCAGTGTGGAGCTAATGTATGAATTCCAGATAGGCCATTGACCAATTGCTCTCTCCATCCCAAAATAAGGGTCCTACTTTCCAAAAAACACGTCTCCGTTTTCCATTTCAGTTAGTTTATTAACTATGGATTACCAATACTTTCCCTCTATAAGTTAGCGATGATAACTCGAGTGGTGGTGACATGAGAGTGCATGAAGGGTAGCAAGTCCAATTCTAAAATTGAATGCGTAATCGTTACAAATAGTCTAATTGGGCACTTACTTTGGGATGACGGGAAAACTGGTTTTTATAATCAATATATACAAGCCTTGGAATTGAAATAGAGTGGTGGCAAATTTAAACTTAACTCCAGACAACAAAAGACCACCATCTGAATGTGAAATGAAGGCTAGAAAGAGTGGTTCTACCAACCTTTTTTGTCATGGTCCTAGTGTCCTACAAGGGATCAACCAAGGTAAAGCAATCTCTAGCCTAACTATCAGAGACCCAAGGTTCTAAAACTCGGAGAGAAATCGGCAAAACTCGTTTTGTATAAAATTTAAAACTAACATGAAAGACAATAAAAATATTTTAGTAAAAGAAGATACTTTCAAACAACTCAAGTTAAAATAAAAGCCCAAATTATAGAACAGTTTCACAACATAAGATTTTTTATTTATAGAATTTGACCAGGTTTGACTGAGTGAGAACTCGGTAAAACTGAACCACCGAGAACGAGTTCTAAAACTCGGTTTAGCCAAGTCCTTGTGGAGAACTTGAGAGTTTTAGATAACCGCATATGTTTTTCATATAGTTTAGATGCTACATATGAGGATTGATTTAAAGTTGTACTAAAGTGGATTCTAGTGGCATATTGGTGGCCAAGTTTCTTTCCGTTGTACTTATCCATGAAGGAATGCTATGCGCTCCTATAAAGCAGTTGAAAAACATATTTAATATGTTGAGTAATGAGTGCATGTGTTGATGCTTTAGAATTGGGTTGCAGTCCCTGAATTTTACAATAGAGTTTGTAGCCAGATGTGCTAGATGTACAATATAATCGTATCTTTTTGTTTGAGCCAGGAAGAAAACATAATAAAAGGTGTGAGGGAACTCAAGCAGAGGCACACAGCTTCTTTTCTTAGCACTATAGAAAAAGGAGTTGGCAGAAGATTACGTGAGAAAGAGCATGAAATTGAGAATATGAACCACAAGAACAAGGAACTAGTGGAGAGGATAAAGCAGGTTACGATGGAGGTGCACTCGTGGCACTACAGAGCAAAGTACAACGAGTCTGTGGTGAACGCCCTGAAGAGCAATTTACAGCAGGTTATGGCTCAAGGTGTTGTGCAAGGAAAAGAGGGCTACGGAGACAATGAATTAGACGACGCAGCCTCGTGCGCTAACCAGAACCATCTCGGCATGGCAGATGGTATGGGAAACACAAACTCCGGGAAGCAGATAAATTGTAGAGCTTGTAAGGTAAAGGAAGTTTCGGTCTTGTTATTGCCGTGCAGGCACTTGTGCCTCTGCAAGGATTGTGAAGGGTTTATTGACGTTTGCCCCGTGTGCCGGGTAATGAAGACTGCAAGTGTTCAAGTACACATGTCTTGAAAGGTCTGGAGGCATGTGTCTACACACTTGCAATCATCATTGCCCAAGTCACTGGAAATGTGCTTATTTATCAACTGTATCTGTAGAAATTTGTGAACTTGAATGAAATGTTTTTATCAGAAGGTCATTGAGCCAAGGTTGTTGTAATGAGAATGTGTAGTGCCAGTAATGTTATTTGGCTGAGAACCATGTGAGGCTTGAACTGGGCACATCTTGATTCTTAGTGCATTGTGCTTCTTTTCTCTATTCTTGAAAAGCCAGTAGACACTTGTGGACTGATAAGGGATTGAAGCCAACAGCTATTGAAGATTCTGCATCTCCATTTCAAACCCACCCACCACTATTACTTGCAGTAGCTAACCAGGCTTGGATCTCGGACTGACTACCACCAAGCATTCACATTTTGACTTTATTTTGCCAAATTCATCATCAAAAACAACTTTCTTGGTGGGTTTCCTACCAAACATCCTGAAATGATTATTAGTTTGGCACATGGTGAATCCCACCTTGTTTGATCAACAAATTCTAGGTATACATTGCTTTTAACACACGAGTTGCTGGTTGTTGGAGTAAATGACTTGCCAAGAAATACGAGTCTTCAACCAATCAACTTCCCCAAATATTTTCCTCTCCAACCACATTACCAAGAGGTCAATTTGGATATCCATTACACTTCACATGCCTCCCAATAGATCTTCCTCAACCACACCATCTAATTCTTTTTTGGAATAAAATTATATCAACGTCATATTTGAACCGCTATCTTCAAAATTGTTATAACGAGAAAGATCGAGTGCGAAAACAAATAAGCAATCGAAGTAAAACAATAAACGAGAACACTAAGAATTTTTACATGATTCGTTCGACAATGTACGTCTATAAGCATAGGAGAAGAATCATATCATAGAGAAATAATATGCATCACATTGTACATGTTAAGTTATACTAGTGTAGTATTTATGCTACTAAAATCTAATACGATAGAAAACAAGAAACTCCCTGATCGTAAGCTTCAATATTATTGAATAATTTTTCATGACAAAACTTTCGACAAACATATCATACTAATGCGCCAACTTTATTGTATCTTTTGCAGTGACAAATCATTTGATAAACATAGAATACTGTTGGACTGAGAACCTCGTCGCGCTCCTAGACCCTCAAACCTTGCGCTCGTCTCCTGAACCCCGACTGGCTAAGAAATTAGCGAGACTGCCATACTTATTCATCCTAATCGATATTAAGTTGGGTCAGATTATAAAAATAAAGTTTTTGAGGGCCGATAAAAAAAACCACCCTACATTCTTCTCTCAATACATAGGGTGTGTCAAAATGGAAACGACACCGTTTAATCATTTCTCTATATAGCGCACCCAACTCTACTGCTTCACCAACCTCGCGGACTCTCCAAGACTAAAAAAACTCGGCTCACTCTTCGTCTTCTCCGTCTCTCTCCTTTGAGATCTCGAAAAATGCAGAGCACAGCGTGCAGCTTCGCTCCTTCGATATCACTCGCCAAGTCCAGAAATGTCGCGAATCCGTCACGCGCGAACCCTAGGTCCGCCCCCATGCGCGTCTCCGTCTCCTCCAAATTACACGGCGCCGGCAATGTCACCCACACGGCGTCGTTCCCGCGGCGGTCATGGAAGCTGTCCCCGTCTCCCTCGTCCCTGCGCGCCTGGAATCCTCTGCCACCGCTCCAGTCCGATTTCAAGGTCATGGCCACTTCCGTCCCCGACGCTGCCGGCGACAGCCTGCCGGAGAAGAGCAGCTTCATGAAGACGATCGAGCTCGGAGCGCTGTTCGGTCTCTGGTACTTGTTCAACATCTACTTCAACATCTACAACAAGCAGGTTTGGTTATTTTTTTCTTTTTTGTGTTGATCTGTTAATGTCCTTTTTCTTTGTTCAAATTATACTGGTATTAGTCTTGTTGAGCGCTGGGAATTTCTAAAGGGATCGCTTGGAAAGTAAGGCTTGGACTGAGATTTGTGTTTTCTGAACGGGAGCTTGGTTTATGGTATTGAGCTTTTGATTGTTTTGGGTAGAAAATGTGCATGTGAAATTTAAAGGAGAATGTGAATTGTATATTTATGTGGATTTTACTGGAGGTGAATTAACGAAAATATGACTTTATGTTTATGCCAAGCTTTTTCTTTTGGTAATGGATGTTATGAGGATTTTCAGTGAAGCATTAGTTGATGATATTGAGAATTGAATTTGTCTTTTATATTAATGCGCGGGAACATGTTCGACGTTTGAAATTTGCAGTGCAATGGATGGGGCTAGTCCTTTAATGCATGTGTAGAATGGTGAATTGAGGTGTTTAAAAGTGGCCTAATTGATGATATTCCTTATTGCAGGTTCTGAAGGCTTTCCATTACCCGGTCACTGTAACTTTGATTCAGTTTGCAGTTGGGTCTGTGCTTGTCTTGACTATGTGGGCTCTCAATCTGTACAAGAAGCCAAAAATTAGCGGTGCACAGGTATCTGATTTTCTTTCAGAGGGGTTGAGTTATGATAATCACGTGATCGATTGATTTGTATTTTGAGTTTTAATGTGGGTTATATCTTGACAGCTTGCTGCGATCATCCCACTGGCCATGGTGCACACATTGGGGAACCTCTTCACTAATATGAGTCTTGGCAAAGTAGCTGTTTCGTTCACTCACACGATCAAAGCTATGGAGCCCTTTTTTTCAGTTGTTCTCTCTGCTATGTTTCTTGGAGAGGTATGGCTTTCTCATGCCACATGAGTCATGTGTCTTTTGTCGTGTATTTAAATATAGTGAAATCTGAACACTTGCATTGTACTGCCTTTTTTTCTATGTTTTTGAATGGGCTCACAAGTCACAACAGGAGATTCAATATAATGCATGGACCTGCCAAGAATATGCTTTCATTTCACAGCTTTTGTTGAGATTAAGTTTTAGCTTTAATTTTTTTTGCTCATCAGTTTCCTACACCCTGGGTGGTTGCTTCCCTTTTACCGATTGTTGGTGGAGTTGCATTGGCATCAGTCACTGAGGCTTCTTTTAATTGGTAAGAAAGAAGTTAATAATGCATAGTTTGTAATGACAGAGTTGAGCACAACATGCATCAAGTACGAGTCTTCATTGTTTTGTATAACCATACTCGTTAAATTTGGTATGTTAGGGCTGGGTTTTGGAGTGCAATGGCTTCAAATTTGACCAATCAATCTCGTAACGTCCTCAGCAAAAAGGTTATGGTAAAGAACGAGGTAATGTAACTTGCTAAGCATATCTTAATCATCTGAGCATGTAGCTGTTATTGGAAGTGATTCAAAGTGACCTTTTTGTCCACCTGTTACGTGTACTCCGATTGTTACAATAATACACTTGTATAATTTGGCTTTTGATGGTTAATAACATTTTGTTTATATTTTTCTGGTTAAACAGGCATCCATGGACAACATTACTCTCTTCTCAATTATAACACTGATGTCATTTGTGTTGTTAGCCCCTTTTACCATCTTCACGGAAGGTGTCAAGTTTACACCTGCATACATACAAGCTGCTGTGAGTACACCCGAAGGGCTTTTGAATTCTAGTTAAGTTTTTATTTCACTAAGAAAGCACCATTGACGGGCTGTTTACATCTTTTGATGTTTTGATGACAGGGGTTGGATATGAAACTGTTATACACTAGGTCTCTTATTGCCGCGCTATGCTTCCATGCTTATCAGCAGGTGAAACACTGGTTATATTATTTTTCTGATTTCTAGTTATAAGTCAAAATAAATCATTTTCACTTGCCCTATTCCTCATTGGCAAAAATGTACGCTGGTCAGTTTCCCAATGTTGCTTGGCATTGATTGAGTTTCTCAGAACAATACTGATTCTTAGGTGGCAATCCATGCAGGTTTCCTATATGATTTTGCAAAGGGTCTCCCCTGTTACTCACTCTGTGGGTAACTGTGTGAAGCGAGTGGTGGTTATTGTCAGCTCGGTTTTCTTCTTCAAAACACCAGTCTCACCCATTAATTCTCTTGGTAAATTTAATTTGACACAATCTGAAATTCGGGAGTAAAAACCTTTCCTTTTTCCTTTTGAAGTCACTCATCTATTTCGTGTATTTGGCGCAGGCACTGGTGTGGCCCTTGCAGGAGTGTTCCTGTATTCGAGAGTGAAGCGCATCAAGTCAAAGCCAAAGGCTGCTTAAACACAACAATATGTTGGTAGATCAGTCATGAACTTAAATATGTTCTTTGTTGGCTTCTGTGATTTTTTTATTTGGATTCATATGATCAGTAATAATTTATTTCTTAGAAAATTCACAATTTCTTGAATTCCATCTCTCCCTTACATGTTATTGACTTGAGTCATCATCTCCACCAAATCCAACTCTTTCTTCACCTGGAACTCCACGGGAGCCGCACGATCACCCTCCCCTGATGATACCTGATCAGTTTTCTTCTTCTCAGCATCAGGACAACGATGAGCATGACCAGAAAGCTGACAGGGCATGTCGCTAAGAAGATCCTCAAACACCAATCTCTCTTCAAAAGCAAATTCCGGAACCTCGTAATCGGGCACCAAACGGTCAGTCGTCTGGCAAAACTCCATGGTCTGTGGTTGAGTAGTCGGCGTCTCCACCAAGGTTGCTGCAGCATCATCAGGGTTCTTGTGTGAGGGATCTAGGTTTAAGGTGTTGATGTAGTGTTGGAGGAGTGAGGGTTTAGTGGACTTGGAGCGGGACTTCTTGAAGCAGAGCCTCCTCTTGGTGGCGTTCCAGTGGTTCTTGATGGAGTTTTCGGTTCTTCCTGGCAATCTTTTTGCTATCTCCGCCCATTTGTTACCCATTTCTGCATGCGCTTCGATTAACACCTTGTCCTCTTCCTCACTCCATGTAGCTTTCTGTGGAACAAGTCACTCAATTTCAAACTCTCACTCAATGCCTTTGTTTTGAGTAATTGATTCGAGTAGTAAGTGTATGTATGTGTACCTTTATGTCTGGCCTGAGATGGTTATGCCACCTCTCTCTACACTGCTTCCCAATTCTTCCGGGAAGCATCTGAGCAATATTCGACCATTTTCTCGTCCCAAATTGCTCTACCAGCTCAATCAATATCCTGTTACACATCATAAATGTGTGTCACGAGCAAAATTCAAAATGTCGTTAATGAAATGATAGTAAGATTAAACATCTTTTAGATTAGATAGAGAAGATACATGACTCTACACGTCGAACAACATGGGCTATATGTGTAGGTCTAATGAACCGGAGCCTGATGTTGTACTAAAGTGTAAACATTCAAACTATTAAATGGGTGTCTCAAAATATTTGTAAGTGATATTAAGATTCACGTCTTTTCAACGCGAGACGCTAAAAAGAGAACGTATGGACATGTATACATAAATACCTGTCTTCGTTGATGGTCCATTGACCCTTGATCACATTAGATTTCTTGCAAGATATAGCTCTCCCCTGATATTGACGAGGGCGGTGATGTGGTTTCTTGTAATGCTCATCCGCCGCCACCAAGCTCACCGGCTTTATATCTTGAAACCCAAATGAACGATCATTAGACGAAGACATGATCATAACATCATCATCAACATCCAACGGTGGAGCTGATTTCTGGATATTACTTGTAGACCCACCACCATGAAACTCGTCCATGACTTGAACATGCTCATTACTACTGATACTGTTCTTGTGCTCCGCAAAAGGCTTGCACTCGTACACATCATACTCGTTCTCGTTCCCGTTCCCAAATGCGAAATTATTTGGATCGAAACATGAAGTTGTGCTTAATTGCGTATCAGAAGCATACATCAAGAAATTTTCAGATGATGGAAATATGTTGTTGTTGTTGCCGTTACTATTTTCTTGGTGTTTTGTCTGAAACTCCATTTTGATTGAGGGTTAAGAGACAAACTGAAATTCAGATCAGATTGGTTTTGTAGCTGAAAACATTATTTTCTGTTCCTTAATAGATGATAATATTTGCTGATACAATAAATTTAAACATCGGTTCCTCTTCATCTTTAATTTTAAGTAAACTCTCCAATTAATTACATACATACACTCCACCATGTATTTTAAACCGCCAGTTACGTTTACCAGCATTAAATATAACAAACTCAATTTCTTGTGAAAAGGTTTCATGTTAAAACCATATCAAATACTGAAAATTTTATAAGTGATCAAGAATCAGAAAATAAAACCATCTCTCTCCATTATCATCATAATCACAATCACAATACAAGACAAGGGAACAATAGTACACACACACAACAACAACCTATTTTGTTCCGAAATGTTAGAATGCAAAGAAAAAGAAACACAAACTTAAACGGCCTCTCGAGTTTTTAGACTGAAGGTGAACCACTGCTGCTCTTCCCTAGGTTTGATGGCCCCGGGCTCGGAGTTTGCTTTCCCACAGCTCCCTTCCCATTTATCGGGCTCCTTCCCTCGTTGACACGGGGACTGAATGCCCTGTGCGTGACTCGCATGCCCTCCAGTGAAGTTGGGGTCGTGCTTGTAACCTTTGGGCTCTGAGTGTGGCGAATCTCACCCCGACTTCTTGTGATGATTTCATCAAGGATCTCAGCGCTGTCAAAATAAGTAGTTCTTGGCGGGACATTTTGTTGATCCTACAAAAACCACAGATCGGTTACAACTCTAGTTATTATGTGCATATTGCTAACAATACGGTGAAATGGATTAGAAAGCTTACTTCAAATGGTGTGTTGTAAGCTAAGGCGGGAGCCTCTTCATACTCTGCAGCGTCCAAGTCCTGGAGATGAGCGCCTTTGAAGAACTTTGGGAGGAAATACTGGCGGACCGGGACAAGAAGCATGATCAACAGTGGGAAGAGTACTCCGGCTATTGGGATCCATGTTAGGCCAAAGCACAGAAGCAAATACGTCGTCTGAAACAGGGTGAACAATGCAATTGCTTTGAAGGGCACCGTCTCTACAAAGGTCACATGATATTCCTCCAAGACCCTGACAAATTTAACAATGTGGGTTAAAATCTCGTCAAGAACGCCAATAACAATAATCAATAATGTATGTACAAACTTACTTGTATCTTCGACTTGGTGCAGTGAATAGCAATAATATCCTCTCCCAAAACTGGTTTCCGGGCAAGCTTTCGATTGCCATAAAAGCAAAATATCCCCAAAGAACAGAAGTTGGGATCTTCTTTAAGAGTGGCATGGCGGCAACACAGGCAGCAACCATCAGTGCCTGAAGAAGATTGCTGAGGCGTTGTTCCTTGACCTCAACAGGTAAGAGATCATCAATATCCTTATCCACATCAAAAACAGTCTCGTCGACAGGAGCATCCATGTACCCGCTACTTGACGCCAGTTGGATTGTGGATTCTTTCAGTTCTTTCAGTCCCTGTTTAGCACAAAGTTAAGAAACTGAGGAAACACACACACACAAAAATGCATGCATGTGTACTTGGTATTAATTAAACAAATCCTATACCAGGGAAGGTGGATTCTGATGCACTAGTGGAGTCTGCATTCTGATGTATGCTTCTTGCATGTTCCTATATAACTGCCCAAGATTTGCATTTTTCTGTATGCTTTCCCGCGCTGTTGTTGCAAGTTTATTTCGTAGAAGCTGTTCCAAAGCCGACAAAACACTAACTTTTAGTTTAGACATCCAAGCAAAAGTAAAAAATAAGAAAATTGATTTATCTGGCTGAACTTCTAGACCTTCTGACAGGCAAAATACTACATTTTGAACATCTAATACATATAAAATATACTCCATATGCCCCAAAGTGTCCCAATTTACTTTTTAGCAAAGATTAATGATTAGAGGAGTTGGTACTTGATTTCGACTCCATGCTTCTGAGATCTCCCATGTGTTATTTCATTAAGCGGGTGCAAATAACTCAAACAAAGGATGCTATTGATAATTTATACATCAACAGCTTCATATATAAGAAACGGGACACTTAATTTGAGACATCAAATTTTAAAAAGCGGGACACTTATTTCGGGCTGGAGGGAGCGTAATTTTGTGGGTTAATAAGATAGCATTCAGATTATCTACCCTATACAAATAGATGTTACCTGGTGTTTCAGAGTAGCTAAGCTTTTTGTATGCATAGGGGACTGGGGTATGACACCATTGGAAGGAGGAATGCCAAGAAGACCACATATTATGACCTGAGCAGAGTGGAAATAATTAAGCTTATCAATTCACAAAACTGCAATATAGGAGGAAAGGCTAAAGAAAGTGAGATAAACACTCTGTATAATTGCAAACCACACAGTTCAGATTTGAGGTAAGAGGATTACCAAGAAACCCAGAAGGAGAAGATCATAATGATACGAGGATGGTTTCTTCAGATTGAACTCACTCTGTTGGGCAAGCTGAGATGCAACACTGTGATCAAAGTAGTATAGCACAGCAATCATTGTTGCGGGGATAAATGCTCCAACAATATACAACGGGGGCACATCCAGCATCTCCTGTGAAAGCAAATAAGCATGACTTTCTGGTATGGTTTTGAAACAATAATGCTCGAGATAAGTTCCTCAAAATGATTGGACAAGAAAAGTGAGGAAGCACCTTGATAACCGTCCAATTTGAGTATGCACCAGGTGACCACGGATTTGGACTGACAAGCCGCCTTGGGATCCCTCTTGGAACATCATTCACTGGTATGTATGATACTGCAGTCCATACAACCACCATCACCGGGACTCCATAGTCTGCAATAAAGCCTCTGAGCCCTCCTGTGATTTTTGAAGCAAAGCAAATAATAATGAGATACATGTCGAAGACACGGCATATACACATTTCTCTCGAGTACTAGCAACTGAATGGATTAATATAGCATGACTGTTCCATTCAATAAAGGGAACATGTAAGAAGATCCCAAAAACACAATGATAAGATCATAGCTACCATAAATACTAAGCAATTGACCACAAAACACCAGTTTTTATTCTTAAGATACGGCATGTGTTAATTATTAATTTTTTTCTTGTTCAGGACTTTTAAAAGCAGAAGCTTTATACCTGTTCCATAGCGCCAGGATCTAGCTTTACGGCTCCTTAGTGCAGTAAGAAGAAGACCAAAGGACAGAACTAATGCAAACATTCCATTGCCAAATCTCCAAGAAGGTAAAAATGCAGCTTGATTAGGATTCTCATTCCGGGGTACGTTAAATTCCTCCACAACTCCCTATAAAATGAAATCCATAACTTAGAATTAATAATAAGACAAAAGCTGATACTAAACATATCAGTTTGTCCTCTAGAGAGGTTCTGCGGAAAAATGCTGAGAACCTAACAATACTTCATTTGAGGGAAGAAAAATATTCCGTGTATTTGATGCATTAATTACAGAAATAACTCAACAATCCTCATATTTGAAAAGAATCTAAAATTTATCAAGGTAAGATTATAAATGTGCTCACCTTGATTGCCTGTTGCATAAACAGCATTGCAATGAGAAGACCAAATAATTCGCCAGCAACACGTGTAAATCTATTGATTAGTGAGCATGCTCCAAGAACAGCTAACAAGAAGAGCAAAAGGGCTGTCCACACACAAACCCTAAGGGAAAAAAATGAGTATTAAAAAACCCTGTTCAAGACTAATAAATCAATGCATATTTTATTCAAGAAACAAAATGTTATGAAGATACCATCCTGTCCAGGCTAAGAATAATTCCTGCCCCAAATCTTTCCGATCCTTGGCAAAGTTGAA
The DNA here is from genome assembly GCA_036897365.1 of Geranium brycei. Lineage (NCBI taxonomy): Eukaryota > Viridiplantae > Streptophyta > Magnoliopsida > Geraniales > Geraniaceae > Geranium > Geranium brycei. The sequence goes on from JAYMTP010002333.1 coordinate 14,605, forward strand.
CATAAATGTATACATCAAAACTGTCGGCTCAGCCACCCCTAGTATTAGCAGGGGCTGCCCTCCAATAATCGAATGGATGATGCCACAAAGTGAAGTTGATGCAAGAGTTTGCACTGCAGTCAGAGTTCCATCTGTAACATATAAATCCAAAAAAGAATAGTTTTAGGATATATATCAGAATTACCAACCATGAGAGGGCAATGACTAAAAAAATGCCTACTTGTCTCTCTTTCCAACTGCTCTCCAAAGGATATAACTGGAATTGCTGATGCAAAGAATATGTAAGTGGTGGGGGCTAGGATCCTGAGTACACGAAACAGCAATATCAATTTCAATAGGCATAAATTTTAGGGGTAACAAAGGTTGCAGGATGAAAACGGTAAAACAGATATCTAAAATTAAAGATGGTCAACTAGGATTTTAAACAAGACAATAAATTTTAGAGCACATAGCATTAGTGTATACATGTCAATATAGATGAGATGGAGCAGCTAGAATCACAAACCTGATACCAGCTTTGAAACCGCCAGTCCAGTCTTGTTTGTAGCAGGAAAGTCTTCCCTTGAGGTCATTCTTGATCCCTCGGAATGGAACAAATGTCTCTTCCATGATGATCCGAAATTTTGGTGAACCAGAACAGATGGGACAATTTTTTCAAACGACAGATATTTTTTGGGGGGATGACACACTGAATACAAGACGCTAACTCTGGTTGTATGAACTCGAGAGGCCAACACGACAAACTAAACTTGCATAATTGACAAAATGTTACAAGAAAAAGTGGGAAGAGAGACCAGACTTCTTAATTCTTAGTGATTTTGGAAGAGAGAGAAGAAGAATCAGGATTCATTATTATTCTCTATAATGGAACCTTGATGAGGTCCATAAATGAAATGTATGTAATTAAAGAATCTTTACATTTGAGCAGGTATATATATATATATAGTCGTGAAGAACAAAAGAATTTAGTTAGCAACGAACCGGTTGACTCAAAATTCAGTATGAGATATAAATCTCAGCAATATTAACGAATAGAATTCATGGCGAATTCAGAAGGACTAAACTAACGAAACGAAAAGACAATCTCCATGTATTCGGATCACAACTAGCGGTTGACTTTGACAAGCATCATCAGATCCATAACCTCTCTTTTCTCCTAATTACATGAAAATCCTTCTACTCATCAACCAAATCCCACCACAAATTCACCAAAAACAGCAGATTGTAGTTGAACACTAGAGATCAATTACATGATCCAAACTCTACATGCCAATAACTACTCAAAATTCTGGTCAAACCTGGATACTTGGAGAACTAGGAGAACAAAAACAGCTCAATTAACGAAAACCCATTATGATTTCCTCAATTTTGGACTGTTCACAACAATTTGAAGCAAATGGGCATCACCAGAATGCAGCAGAAGGACTCAACACCAAAGACAAAGGACACAGAAAATCGCATACAGCAATATTAGCGAGAACCCATGATCGAAATCACAATAGAAACGATTCAGAGCACTTTCAAGCAAATGGGCATTCACCAAACAGAAAAGGGATTGACAAAAACAGTTACATTATACAGAAAACAAAACCCTTTTTTCTCAAAGAGCAAAACGAAACGCTAGAACAAGAAGACGAGAGAAAAACGTGACCGGTGAGCAGTTACATAACCTGAGAGAGAGCAGCGAAACAGAGATGAACCCAGAAGAGAACAGGTCCTGATTTCTGAGGAAAACGAAGAGAATCACAGAAATTTGGGCGAAAACAAACACTGCAATGGAAGGATTGTTCGGTGAGAGGTAGTGTGTGGTGAGTAAGCATAAATAGTGTTTCCGAGGCTGAATAAAACAAATGTATGATGGAGAGAGAAAGAGAGTGGTAAACTAAACATTCACTTTCTGTTTGTTTTCTCAGAAAAACAAACATCTCGCCGAGAAAATTTACCAAGATTAAATAAATCATCATATAAATTAATTAATTTTGGTCCATTTGTAGTTTATTTAGGTCCCAACAAATCAAAATTAACACTCCCTAATAGTAATTGGACGGTAAATAATTAAATTACCACTTGTGTTTACGGTCACACTCAACTTCGCATAAACAAATCGCGTTCCTTGTTAGGATTGGTTTAGGGACGACCGATTTTTTTTAAATAAATATTTTTGTTGATTAAATCTATTCTACTCTTCAAAATGGTTCTTTAAGACCTTATATCAAATCATCAACTGAATGTGCAAATCAAACTTAATTATTATTACTAATTTTACATAAATACGTTTACAAACTTGTAATTATTGTTTTTTTTAAACTCGAACCAAATGATATATTAAGGATGGTCTGTCAAGACGGCTTTCAAAAAACGTGTGAGACCGATCTCTCACCTATAATCCAATTAGAACGAAAGAGAGAGGCTCTGGCAAAGACATGGGTCGCTCTATTGGTATTACGCCTAACAAAAGCAGAATCGAAGAAAGGACTCACCGAGATGAGATGGCGACAACTCTGAATAGTCATGATAAGACTCTGGCGACCATTTTCTATCCCGGCCTTCGTCCACTGCTTCTCGATCGCCCACATGATCGTCTCACTGGCTGCTACGGCTTTCACAATAGTTGGCTCCGTTAATCCTATGTCTGAAAAGCATTTGGCCGCAAGGACACCCCCTGCTATCTCTAAGGACCATGCCCACACCGAACACGCCTCTCGAGGAACCCACAACACCATCCACATTAAGCTTAAACTCATCTCCTTCCGGAACTCTACATTTAAGTATATTACAAATGCTATTAATTTTTACTATATTTATTATGCTTGCCTATTGTAATTCTGACATATGTTTTTTGTTAAAATGTCTAATTTTACTCCTGTTTTTTCTAATCAATTCAATTTATTATGGACTTGTTCTTGAGATCAGGGAGCAGCAAGCCTAAGCTAATGGACCAAACCCAGCTAGTTAAGATTACTTATTTTGTTTCATGTTTATTGCATATAACTTGGTAAATAAATAGTATAGAATTTTGATTGTTTAGAAAAATAAAATAAAGTGTATAAAGAGTTCGCCAAATCTATCTCACTAGCCATGGGATTGGGTGGCATGACAGCAAGAGATAATGAAATTAAACATATAGTTGAGTGTTTGAGTTTCTTTTCCTACAAGTGACCACTAAGCTTGCATGTTCATTTTCTTTAATAATTAAGCAATCATTTAGTAAAATATTACGAATCAAATGGATTGTTTACTTTGAGTTCGTTACACTTTATGACAACTCACATCTCATCACCAGTGACAGTGAGCAAATGCTGAACGAAGCTGCCATGCTATGCACTGCCCATTTGAAGTCAAGATACAGACAAACTTAGGCACCTAAGCTAATCAGATTGAGGCCAAGAAAAATTTACCTGAGACAATATATGTCAATTTTGAGTACTTGACATAAATTATGATGGCATATCGATATAAAGTTGATGGCTATATTTAATACCCAATTCAAAAGTACTATATTTAATCCCGATCGACTTAAATTATTAAGTTAATAAGTATACAGTGACATTGCACGAAACCCGTTACTACTTTGATATCATTATTTTGTTTGGTGTATAGATTAAGTAGTGAATATAAATTCGCTTCCAATTGATCTAAGACTATAACACAAACACTCAAACATGCATATAATATTTCTTTATTTCAAAAGATGAACATATCTTAAATAACATGCATTTTGTAGAGGTACATGTATTGCTCATCATTTTCTTCTCCTGCATGAAACCATATATGATACGTAAAATTTAACATTAATGTATAAAGGCAAATGTAAAAAAATTGTTTTGCTAATTTTCTATATTTTCAAATATTACTTTACTTACGGAGGGACACGTACTAATTCCGAATAGAAACACTGATTAACATTTTCAAAATTCTCGAGCCAAAGGAGACGGCACCACCCGCCTATGAATACACACCACCTATGATTACACCCCCTTCCATGATTATTAATAACATTAATATTGGATTTGAATTTCTTATGAAGTAGGGAAGAAAAGGGTGGCCATGATGCCATTAATGATGATATATACCTTGTTAATTAATGGGAGAAAGATATGTATATATTTTCAAAGGTCAACAATGCAAGGGGAGGTCCATTATTAGCACTCTTTCTTATGCTAATTCATGCATAGTATAGTAACATGCATTTTTAGTTATTTTAATGAATTTCAGAAAGCAGCTAATTTTAAGATCACCAATGCAAGCTTTGATAAACAAATAGAAGAGTAAGGTACGTGCCAGTGAGAGGCGAAATTTAAAACACCAAAGCTAAAGCCTGCACTGGAAAAGGAAGATCAAGACGATGATGCAATTACACCAAAAAAGTGAAGCAAAACTTTTCAGATTCGGAATATGATAAAAAGGAGGAGCATATTATGCATATTCTGGCTACCTCATTTACTTTGAATTTTTTATATTAAAGCAACCTCGAAACTTTCATGGGCATATACCTTTGTTTTTCAGAAAAGTGCTTAATGTGATACATGCAAACCAATTTATCAATTTTTGAGTTAAATAGGGATAATTGTCATTCACGGTATTTCATATATATATAGGGGCGGAACTATAGGGGCAGCCGCCCCCATCCCGAGAATTTAAGAATTTTGAATCAAAAATTTGGTTTGGAAATTACACTCGCCCCTCCTTGAATTCTATTATATTTAGAAGCTGGACAAAAGTAATAAAAAGTTTCCTTAGCTTAGTGATAAAATTTCAATTTTACTCTCACCTTTTTAAGGTCACGAGTTTAATCCCCACAACTGTATCGTTAAATTATATTTTTTGCAACAAAATTATTTATATCATCTAATTCAATAATTAATATATTTATTTTACATAAAACACATTTTTGTCGGTTTTATTTTTATTTTAGGTCAATATTAATGATAAGTAGTTTCTTATTTTCGAAATTATGGACGTAAGCAAATCAAATTTATTCTAACTTTGTTAATCTCGACTTGCATACAAAAATCAAACTCAAATACGAATCGATTTGAAAATTTATTTGGCTCAAGTTCATACATATATTTAAACTCGATTTGTCTTAAAAAAAATATTTGAATTCGAATCTTGTTTAAGTTTTCTAATTTGTGATTATAAATAGAACGTTTAAGTGCCTAAATCTATCTTACAAATTTTTACTTATATTTATCCTGATAAGAAATGTCGTCCCCCTACCGAAAATTCCTGGTCCCGCCACTATATATATAGGGATACACTCCAATACAAACCAGCCAAAACGTCCAAGCCATCTGAACCAATTTTAGGTGTTGGATCAGTGAAAACCTGCGGGTGCATTGTCTCAGCGCGACACGTGTCCAGGAAGGCTGACCCGCGGTGTTTTTCCGGGTCGCAAAAGTTCCACTTGTTCAGACAGTTTGGACACTTCACCCTATTTGTACACGATCTCTCTCTCTCTCTCTCTCTCTCTCTCTCTCTCTCTCTCTGTATATATATACAGTGCAAATCCCCAATATGTCCACACACGTCCGAAACTTTCATCCAGCCGTTCG
>JAYMTP010002334.1:0-20157 GCA_036897365.1 Geranium brycei
AACTAGAGATAAACAAAATTGAACCAATTCAATTTATGGTTTCTTAAACCAAGGGTAGTTTAGGAATGTTAGGCATTTTAGATGTAGGTTGTCACAAAAAAAATGTCAGAGTACTAAAAAAAAAAGAAAAGTAGTTAGAATATGAAAATGCAATTTTGCTATAGTTAGGTGTAACAAAGTGTGGTTATTCATTAAATTAACGGTGAAAGGATCACATCTTTATTAATTTGGTGTGAATTTTAACATGCATAATCTATTTGGAGTTAATTAATTGAGCCATCACAGGGAGCATGCTGTCTATTCATGAGATGTATATATTGATTTTAATTTTACAACATTCTTGTTGCAAACTGCAATAATGACTCAACTCGTTTGCTTCATCCACACTGAGCTTTAAGTTGTAGTAATTCATTCTTCTCTCGTGCACCTCATATATACGTATGGTCAAATCAAATATTAAATGTCTGCATCCATATATAATTTAACCCAATATCATATAATATCAATTTTTAATCCTACATATTTCAATGAATTTGTGAATCTTATAATTAGTTATGAAAAGTTAAGAAGATACCAAATTAATAGCTCGTTTCAATTTTAGACTAAGAGTACTATTATATGATAAAATAACAAAATAATCATACGTAGTGAGCCAAATATAAACACAACATTCACCTGAACTTGAATATATCAGAAATATTATTCAAGTGAAATAAACTTAAAATTAAACCTCAGTTTGAAGAAACATGTATAATTTTGAAAAGCTTGAATTTAATTAAAACTATGTATCATTAAATATGCATTTTAATCTCAGTATTTTATTTTATTATTTCACTCGCTGACATCACTTCATATTAATGGTATGAAATTTATTCTGTGAGTTTCAAGGATTTACATTTAAAGAGGTTCAAATTCGAATTGAGGGTGGGAAAAAGCACGAAACCCGACCCACATGCTCAACCAACCGACCGGCGACCCGGTTCCACCTCACCCGCCTGGTTACCCCTCGAATATGGATGAGAAAGGTGTAACTTGTGAAGAACTCGGGTAGGTGACGGGTAGAAGGGCCCAGAACCTGTTCAAACCAACCCACCCGTGAGCCTAGAAGCGCAAAATGCCTAACCAGCAGCTCAACCCTCACATTTCCAACCATCCTAACAGCAGCCTAACCTATACATTTGAAGCTCAGTAACTTATTAATAGCTCAACCAGCAATTACTAGCCATAAGAAGCACAACCAACTCATTTGAAGCCTAACCAATCCCTAAGTGATACGAGAATGACTACAAAAATAAGTGAAACGAGAAGAATTTAAATTTATTTGTGTAGTTTCTTGAAATTAAAGTTTTTGATCGAGGAAAGTGTAGTAATGGATGAGAAAAAATTGAATAGAGTAGAGAATGAGTTTAGGTTTTGAGTAATAAAACCGTCACTTAGCCGAGTATAGACTAAGATAATGTTTGACCGTCACTTAGCCGGATATAGGGTAAGATAAAGTCTTTACGCCACACCTATTCTCCGCGGCCTAAGGTCATAAGTGCAATAAGATAAAGTTTCAAGCACAAATCTATAATTTTTATTCACTCAAATATGATTTTTCCAAGAGACAAATCTCCTTTAAATACATGAAATTAAAAAATAACAACTTGAAACTAGAAACTAGGATATAGAGAATTTTAGACTAGGAAATAACAATTTGGAAGGTAAATCTAATTGAGCTACAAGTCATTTATTCTAAAAACTAGAGATTGGAAAATATAAAATAGACAATTAAAAAGTGTTGTGCATATGTGTTTAAATTCCTTAATGCACATGCAACTCTGAGCAAAGCCCAACTCATAAGCCTAACCCAACCCTAATCATAAGACATTAGGGTTTGGGCCTCTTACCAAGGCTTCGCAAGCGACTCCTTCAAGTCTCTAAGGCTTTGTGGCTCCCTTGAGGCTCCGACTTTGGATTTGACGATTCCTTTGCCTCCCCGCTCTCTCTTCTTCATTGTCTTCTCCATCTCTCTTTTTCATCAATTTTTAATTCTTCTTCTTCATCAACTTCGCCAAAAATATGGACGCCAGATCTAAGTTCATATCTCCGCGTACATTGAGTTGGTCGGTGATACAGTGGTGAGTTTTGGCATAGTCGGGTTGGCTCCGAAAGTATCTACAACAACGATAGTATAAGTAGCAGGAAAGACGGTGGCGGTGACGACAGAGGGTATTGAAAGAAATGGAGTAGACAAAGTGTTTCTCAGTTTTCACAGGTCAAACACTCGACTCGACCCGACCACCACATGCATGAGTGTAGTTTTGGCTAGAATATTGACCCGTGGTTCGGGTCTGGGTCTCCCTCTCATTACCCAATTATGGTCGGGTTGGTGAGATTTCAACATGGGCGGGTGAGGACCCGACCCATGGACACCCCTAGTAGGAACACTCCAATGGAGGTTGAGACTTGGATGGAGAAGTTGACTCAGGGGCATTTTTGTGTTTTTAAAAAAGAAATACCAGTCCAAAATAATTGTAATTATCACTAAATATAAATGGGTTTCGATGGGATGCACAGAAAAAAATGTGAGGTCCCTAAATTTACTTTTTAACCCTCTCCCACCTTGATTATATGGAGGTTCGAAACTTAAACCTTTTCATTAATAATTTGAGACTCAAACCATTATCATGTCCCCTAAAAACATAAGGTCACAAATTAAACTAACAATTATAGGTAATTCATATAATTATATCACATAATTTGATGATCACACCATCCTCTCCAATCTCACCATAAATGCATTAACACTTGGAACAATTATTATGGGGGTATGGGTTATCCTTCAAATTTGTTGCTTTCTCTATAATTGATATATGTTCATATATAAATGCACTTTTAATTTTTGGATGGACATGCATGTCTTCTGTTTTGGCTTCATTTATTTCACCAAAAACTATATTAGTCGTTGATTAATACATGAATATTTCTCTATCAATTCATTGCTCTAACATTTTAGTACAGATATCTCCACAATTAATACGCGTATTAATGAATAGGTTGTACCAAAAATATTAATTTAAAAAGGAAGCTGCTTATTATATAACACATGATTAATTGCTCTCATGTATATATAGGGCTACAGTACTCCAGTACAAATTAGCCTAAACGTCCAAACCATTTGAACCAGTTTCAGGCGTTAGATCAGTGTAAATTTGCACATGCATTGTCTCAGCGTGCGATATATAGCGCGGAAGTTGACCCGCGGTGTTTTTCCGAGTCTCAAACATTTCACCCTCAGTATAAAAGTTCTATCCAATCCCAGACATTCCACCATTATGCACAAACATTCCACCTATTTGAACAGTTTGAACATTTCTCCCGATTTGTATGTGACTGTTTCTCTATATATATGATTGTTCCTTCATTTGATGTCGTCAACTTTAGGAAATCACATCAATATGAATGCTTGATTTACTTTCAAGTATATAGGAAATGTTTATTATCAATTATCATCTACTTTGGAAAATCAATAACGCTCTTTAATTTCTTTTCATTTTTATTGACTTTCTTTCTAATTAAGATATTTAAAATATGGCACGAAATCAATACTTTCTTAATTTGATAACTTAATCATGTTTTATCCTAATTAATTATATTTTATCTACTTTGTGAAATTACTTGATTCACCTTATATAAAAGTCAAATGAAAATCTAACATGTTTATTGATGATGATAAAGATTCATATATTGTCTATGTCTCAAAATTAAAAATATTCTGACTTTTCAGAATTTCATTTTTGCAAAAGATTTGATTTTGTTTACAGTACATATATATAATAAACACATACATACATACATACACACACAGGATATTTGGGGTTGACAATGTAAAGGCCTAAAATTCAAAATGTACCCAAAAGGCTGGAAATGGTAAGATATGGTAACTTGTAATGAATGAAGCCCTAGGTATATGTATATAAATGTGGGTCATATTGTAGCTTTATCTAGCTCTTGCATTTTCGTCATATTGTAGGAGAATTAGGTGAATGTGGTGGATCTCCTTATGACATTTTGAATAGCTACAAGAAAAGTTATGATTCGCAGGCCATTCAAACAAATTCAATATAAATGAACAGATAAATAAATATAACTTTTGCTTGGTAAAAGTAATCAACCTATTAATTAATTTTTTTTTCAATTAATACCAAATATCAACCTAATTAACAAGTGATAAAAGTCTCTGAATGGACACTGCAACGGTTTGAGCCTCACATTACCAGTGGAGAAGTCTTAGGTTTCAAACCCCGTTGTAATTATGGTGGAAAAGTGTTAAATGGTAGATTTAGAATTATGATGTAATTCAATAAAAAAACAAGTGGTAAAATGTTAAACTTGTAATTAATAAAAAGAATTCAAGTCTCAATTATAATAATAAAACCCTAACTATAAAAGGTTATAAATTGGTCCAATGCAGCGTAATGTAAAGTGAATGATGTTGGGTCGATTATAATCACTCCATTTACACTATATCCAGTCTCAGGTTTAGTTTGATTCAATTATAACCCACTCAATTTAGTTAACCGGTTATTAATGAACATTGATTATATATATTTTTTACACTTTGAATGCACTAGTACAATTGAAATAAACTCTAAAAGAGAATAAAGTAACTGTTAAATTATCAAAGACTTCTCGATTATAATCTGCCTAATTATTTTGGTGGTCTCTTTATCATGAATGGAAACTGATCGAATATAGAGAGTGTATAATCACATCCGTACCCATACCCGCACACTTGAGCGGGTATTCATATCCGTTAATTTATCAGGTATTCGATCCATTCAATACCCGGAATATATGGATAATTTTTGAATATGTATCCGTACCCAAAAGTAAATATATAATAAATCAAAATAAATACAAAAACATAATAAAGTTTTTTTATGGAAGTTACGAAACACAATAAAAATTTCAAACCCAACTATACCAAACATAATAAAGTTCAAAATTCATAATCCTAAACATAATAAAGTTCACAGTTCACTCATAGGCATAATAAAGTTCACAATTCAAGTACTAAAACATAACATATTCATATATTCATAGTGCAAGTTTACAAACATAATAAAAGTCACAATCCAACAAAGTTTTCAAACACATGCTCCAAGTAATCAAATCTCAATAGTTATGGTTTTTAATTTTTATTAAATTATCATTTTTAAATGAATCGGGTATAGGCCGGGTAGAATATTGGTATATTATGCAATAAAATATATGTGAAAATATTTTTATTCATTCACTTTCAAATATATCTGTTCCGATCAGATCGGGTACATCGAATATCCGTTGAGTTCAAATTGCCTTTCCCTCGCTAAATGAGTGCAACTATAATAAAATATCCAATTAAGCTTATTATGAGTTAGTTTATTAATAGTATAACTAATTAAAACAGTAGTGACAATAAACATGAATAATAAGTAATAATTTCAATTTAAAAGAACATTAAGATATGTATAAATAAATAGAACCCATATTCGAACCAATTAATAAAGATCAAAATAACGAGTGAATCAAATGATATTATTATTATTATTATTATTATTATTATTATTATTTAAATGTCTACCATATACACCTATACGAAAATAGGGAAGAATGTAAAATAAATGGATGTAGTTGAAAAAATTTAAAGGTAGGCAAAAGAAAATAAAAGCGTAGAGAGTTTGGTAGCCGTCATTCGTTGGCACCATCTCCTCCTCCTCCTTCTCCTAGGGCACGAAAATTAAACTCAAAGCCACACCACACACACACATAAGAATTTACAAATACAAAAAACAATCTTACTCTCTCTCTCTCTCTCTTGATAGTAATTACACCGCCATTAAATGCCATTGCACCCTCTCTATGCTCTCTGCATTTACTCCTCTCATCCTCTTTCTCTTCCCTTCTCCATCTCCAAGATCACCAAAAAAAACCATTTTTTTGTCCTCTCATCATCAACTTTCAAGAAAACCACTTTCCGGCTCCTCCACCGGCGAAAAGGGTACTTATATAAATATATTTATACTGTCAGAAGCCTTCCCGGCTTCTCCACCGACGAAAAGGGTACTTATATAAATATATTTATACTTCAGAAGCCAGTGAACAGATCTACATTTTTTTTGATGTGGAACTCAAACATATACATATATATTTCAACATATAACTCTCTCTCTCTCTCTGTATCTAGATTTTAGAAGGATGTTGATATATATGTATATAATCTACACACCTTTTTTTGTGTTTTTGAAGAGAGGTTAATGTTCTTGAGTTGCACTCTCCATTCTCTTAATCAAGTGATGTTTAGTATATATATGATAGTATTTTTTTTTGGTATTAAGTAACTTCATTAATTATTTTATTTTGTGATCTTTTGTTTCCATGTTTGATTCTGCAGGTGCATCTCTTCTTGAAACAGCACAAAAAGGAAACGCTGGTCTTCTTCGTTGGAAAGGACTCAAAATTTGTCAACTCATTTTTTTTTGTAATATGTGTTTTTCTTGGGGCTTGGGAAGTTAAGAGAGAGAGAGAGGAAGATTTTACCCTTTTGAAAGAAAACAAAAATTAGTGAGTCAATCACTGGTTTTGTGCTTCTTTTTTACTTGTAATATTATTATAAATAAACCCAATTAGCTTTTTGTTCCCTCCCTCTAAAGTCCACTCTATGTTTCACAGAATCTGAGGAAGGAAAAAGGGAAAAAAGAAATTGAAAAAAAAAAGCATCTCTACCTTGCACTCTCTCTCTCTTTCTCTCTATGTTTAAAGAGAAGGAGAGGGTGTGAGAGAAGAGTTTTAGGGTTTGTGAAATATGCCAGCCGGAATCATGATTCCGGCACGAAACATGCCGTCGATGATGGCCACGAGAAACGGAAATGTCGGTTCGGGTTTCGGATCTTCCTCTGCACTCACTCTTGCTCAGGTCTGTATTTACTTGTTATCATTTCTCCATCTTAATTGTTACCAATAAATAATTAAATTCTCCTTGATGATTAATTATTTCTTGTCGCGAGCGATTAATTTCTGGCTTTTATTACAAAACACACTCTCCCCCCTCTTTTTAATTAAATACTCGCCTAAAAACAATTTTTATCGACCTTCACACAGATCATATATTCAGTCATTTCGCGACAGAACAAATTATATTCGAGATCTAAAAGTGATTTTTCCAGGGGAAAGCAACACTTTTTTGTCGTGGTGATTTCATCATTTTCACCAACAATAACCTCTATATACTTGAATTGAATCAAACCTATAAAAATGGGAAAAACACTAAAGATCTGTGCCTCTCTCTGCCTATGATGTTGCAGCCGAACTTGATGGAGCAAGCAAGCCTTGGTCATCACCTACTGCCCCTAGACATGCCCCAAAACACCTCGGACAGCGACCTCGCTGCCCGGATCATGAGGGACGATAATGAGTTCGAGAGCAAGTCAGGCAGTGACAACCACGACGGGGCTGCCTCAGGCGACGACCAAGAACAGCAGCGTCCTAACAAGAAGAAGCGTTACCATCGCCACACCCAGCACCAGATCCAAGAAATGGAAGCGTATGTTTTCTTAATATTAATTATACCCATATATATCTACTAATTTATTTTGATTAATTTTTTAGACTGATGATCTATATTTTGTGTGATCGATGCATGTGTAGTTTCTTCAAGGAGTGTCCGCACCCAGACGACAAGCAAAGGAAGGATCTGAGCCGTGAGTTAGGGTTGGAGCCTCTGCAGGTCAAGTTTTGGTTCCAAAACAAGCGCACCCAAATGAAGGTGAAGCCATATATTATAATCTCTACATATTATTTGTAACTATTGACGATGGAAATAAATTAGAATCTCTACTATTTCTTTTCATTATGAATCCACGATTCACTCTCAAAACTATTGAACAGATTAATTACGTTTGATTTCCTTTTATTTGATACCCTTTTTCTTCATGTAAGAACTAGTATAAATTCTTTTACAGTAATCTAAATTTAGGTTCTTTGTTGCTGTTGTTGTGGCAGACCCAGCACGAGAGACAGGAAAACACACAGCTTCGGACAGAGAACGACAAGCTGCGAGCCGACAACATGAGGTACAGGGAAGCTCTTAGCAATGCTTCTTGTCCCAACTGTGGAGGTCCAACCGCTATAGGAGAGATGTCCTTCGACGAACATCAGTTGCGTTTAGAGAATTCTCGCTTAAGGGAAGAGGTATAACCCTAATACTTTTGCAAAATCTCTCTCCATACTATTGCACTGGGCACTTTAGTGAGAAGAGTTTTCGCAAGTGGTAAGGGGTAATTTTGGAATTTAGAATATATTTTTAGATTTTATGTCTCTTTTAACGACTTTATGTTAACGGTGCAAAAAATTACAAGTTAACATATAGTTTTTGTAATAAAAATAGCATAGAGGAATAATCTGCAAAACTGCAACAATATAAGTTTTTGCAGTTTTCGCAATTAATGATTTGTATGTTGTAACCAACGACCTGATAATTGTGATGATTGTAAATTATTTTGAATCAGATCGATCGCATATCTGCTATTGCTGCAAAGTACGTGGGGAAGCCAGTTGGGAGCTTCCCTCTCCTCTCCCCATCAGTTGCACCTCGCCAGCTGGAGCTCGGGAGCTTTGGGGGACGGGCCGCAGGGGATCAAATGTATGCTCATGGAGAGCTTGTGAGGACGATGAGCATGCCCTGCGAGGTTGATAAGCCGATCATAATCGAGCTGGCGGTTGCGGCCATGGAGGAGCTGATCAGGATGGCCCAAATGAACGAACCGTTGTGGATGCTGAACTTGGATGGCACGAGCGGGGTTTTGAACGAAGAGGAGTATGTGAGGACGTTCCCTAGGGGAATTGGACCCAAACCTGCTGGTTTCACCTGTGAGGCCTCCAGAGAATCCGCTGTTGTTATCATGAACCACATTGCCCTTGTTGAGATTCTTATGGATGTGGTACGTACGTACATTTTATTTTATTAAAAGCATGCTTGTTTCAACAGGTTTCTGTCACTTCATCTGTAACATTTGTTTCTTTGGTCACTATTCCTCTCGATTTATATTGAACAAATTTTTTTCAAAAAATTGAGATTAGTAGTGTTTTTGGCTTTACTTTCTTTGGGTATCCTCTAAAGCTATAATATACTAATTATGTCAGCTAATGTAATGCATAATTGATTTCTTAAAGTAGAAGAGTACACATTCTTTTTAGAAAATTTAAATCAAGAAAGCATGACACTTACTTTGAGTTGAAACACATTGTTTTAATGGAAAATTACAAAACCTCGCCTTATATAGTTACATTCTTGCAGATATAGTCTTCCTACGTTGTTGTTTTTTGCAAAAACTCTATAAATCCGTTAAAAGACGGACAAAGTCAAAATATATTCAAAAGTGATAAAGATTAATTTTGAAAAATTGAAATTTCCGTCTGTTTTAACAGATTTTACTAACGGTGCAAAAATTTAAAAGTTAACATATATATAGAGTTTTTGCAAGAAAAAAAACATAGGAAGATTCTACATAACGGTAAGAATATAGAGTTTTTGCAATTTTCTCCTTTTTTTAATAATGAAGTTTTGGTTTAATTATTTTTTGATGTGTAGAGTCAATGGTCGACTGTGTTCGCCGGCATTGTCTCAAAAGCTATGACTCTCGAGGTGTTATCAACCGGTGTAGCCGGAAACTACAATGGAGCCTTGCAAGTTGTGAGTGGCTAGTGACATTAAAATTTACTAGTTGATCATGTTGCAACATTTCTAAAATGTAAATAATGATAATGTACCTTTGAGATATATTGCAGATGCAAGCTGAATTCCAAGTTCCTTCCCCACTGGTGCCAACTCGCGAGAGCTACTTCGTGAGGTACTGTAAGCAACACGCAGACGGGACATGGGCTGTCGTTGATGTTTCTCTAGACAGCTTGCGCCCGAGCCCTGCCATGAGGTGCCGGAGAAGGCCTTCTGGGTGTTTAGTTCAGGAAATGCCCAATGGATACTCAAAGGTACATAAATATATAGTTAGTGAAATAATGATCATATGTATATTTATCTATGTCTCTGAATTGCTTGGTTTATTTGTAGGTGACTTGGGTTGAGAATGTAGAGGTGGACGATAGAGGAGTCCACGCGCTCTACAAGCAGCTAGTGAGCTCTGGCCATGCCTTCGGTGCCAAGCGCTGGATCGCTACATTGGACCGACAGTGCGAGAGGCTTGCCAGTGCTATGGCAACCAACATTCCTACTAATGATATTGGTGGTAATTAACAATGATATATCAATGAATACCCAATTTTCATATTCATATACATATTGCAGTGAAATGAAATGCAAGCTGAATATATATACATTTGGTTGCAGTGATAACAAACCAGGAAGGGAGGAAGAGCATGCTGAAGCTGGCTGAGAGAATGGTGATAAGCTTCTGCGCTGGAGTGAGCGCTTCCACTGCTCACACGTGGACAACCTTGTCCGGAACTGGAGCTGACGATGTCAGGGTCATGACCAGGAAGAGCGTGGATGACCCCGGGAGGCCTCCTGGCATCGTCCTCAGCGCTGCCACTTCCTTCTGGCTCCCCGTTTCCCCCAAGACCGTTTTTGAGTTCCTCCGCGACGAAAACTCGAGAAATGAGGTATCTATTTGCATATAATAAATAATCTTAATTAGTCCTTAAGAATCATAAGTTTGGTGCTGTCTTGCTTCATCATAGTGTAGCTGAGACCAAATCCTGATACACAACTTCGTGTTACAAAAAAATATACTCAATCTTGAGAGATAGCTACTGTACATAGAATACAAACAGTTAAACTAATATAGACCTTTAAATGGAACTTTTAAATGACTGATATTAAACCTTACGTGTTTACATTCTTGTTGTTTCAGTGGGATATACTTTCGAATGGAGGTATCGTCCAAGAAATGGCACACATTGCAAATGGCAGGGACACTGGCAACTGTGTGTCTCTCCTTCGAGTAAATGTAAGTTCAATACACGCTCGATCACTTCAATTAATCGATGACACAATGATATGTATCGTGATGAAAATTTGTGCAGAGTGCAAATTCAAGCCAGAGCAACATGCTGATACTGCAAGAGAGCTGCACAGACCCAACAGGCTCTTTTGTGATATATGCTCCTGTTGACATAGTCGCCATGAACGTAGTGCTGAATGGTGGTGATCCGGA
The DNA here is from genome assembly GCA_036897365.1 of Geranium brycei. Taxonomy (NCBI): domain Eukaryota; kingdom Viridiplantae; phylum Streptophyta; class Magnoliopsida; order Geraniales; family Geraniaceae; genus Geranium; species Geranium brycei. The sequence goes on from JAYMTP010002334.1 coordinate 11,193, forward strand.
CTATGTGGCCCTTCTTCCCTCAGGATTTGCCATTCTTCCTGATGAAAGTAGCACTGAGCAGCCCGGAGGGTCTCTCCTTACTGTTGCGTTTCAGATCCTGGTTGATTCTGTTCCAACGGCTAAGCTTTCGCTTGGATCTGTTGCAACTGTCAACAATCTCATTGCTTGCACTGTGGATAGGATCAAGGCCTCTTTGTCATGCGAGACTGCATAAAAACCCAACTACTAGGTAATTATAATGTTACAACATTTGACATTATGTTGTTTGATGGTAAATCATGTTTGACATGTTTCTGTTGCAGTGATTTGAGAAAATAAGGAAGAAGGAGAAGGAAGATTGAGAGAAGGAAGGCAGGTTGGGATTTTCCAGTTTTATACAAGACTACTGCTGCTGCTACTAATATTATGGGGACGAGTCAAGAGCGCACCTTACGTGATCTCTTTTGTTGCTAATTGGTGTCACCAATGGTGCAAGGATTAGAGGTTCGGGTATTGACTTCCCCTAAACAAAGTCAAAAGATGTAAACACAAAAAACCCGTAGAACTTGAAAGGATGTAAGTCTCATCCACCATGTTTACAGCTTTTATTAGGGCTTGGGTGTTTTTTTATTATTTATGATTGTGTTGTTTTAACTCAACTCGGTACTTCATTTTGTGTCCTTCCTCTCCCTTTTCCTTGTTTGTTTGTTCATGAAAAGCACACTATATTGGGTATAAGTTGCACCCACCTACTATCAGCCATTGGGTTCTCTACTTTCCTATTTTTGGAGCCTTTGATATGATTTGTTATTTCATTTCTATCTTGCCTAATTAGGCTGTTTGTTTTTCAAAAGTTTGATGCACATTTAATGTGCAAGTCTTTTTGTTATTCATGTTCTGTGTTGAAAGTAAAAAAATTGATGATAGGTAGGTGGTAATGGGGCCTCCACATTAATCAGTCATAAGTTCAGTTAGTTGGTTTGAAATCTAAGACATTATGATCATGAATTGGATTGGATTGTGAACAAATAATTCTGATGAGCACATTATTTTCTAACTTATATTCAAAATGAGTTTCATATCCTGTGAGATTTAAGAAAAATTATCAGCGATTATGGCAATCTCCAAATTTGGGAAAATTTGAGCACCTCTGCAAACAGAAGTTGAAATGAGGGTTGGTTCTGAATCTAAGACAGGCATTGACCAGTCTGTAGCTCAGTTGGGCCAATAAGCTGTCTGCTTTGACTAACATGATTCTGCATGACCCATATAAATGGATGTCCTGGAAAATGTGACATGGAAGGGTTGACTGGGAAGCAACATCAACTTCAGTTTCTGCCATTCCTGGTTGAGAAATTGAATGAACCTTAATCAAACATCAATCCTCACTGGAGACCCATATCAATTAAATGGATCATCAATATATTGTTGATGCTAATAATGAATGGCTTTGTTTAATTAGGTCATCATCTATTGCCACAAAAACCTTCAGTACTCAGTACATGACTCGTACACTAGGAAAATCCAAAACTTGTCAACATCATTGTTCCAACAACCCATGCACTAACAATCTTGAACCAGGCAGTTACAAAGTTCTAAATAATAAAAGAGCAGTCCAAATTGACAGGATCAGCATTACAAATATCTGTGTCATGGGCTAGTTACCTTAAACCTTCTTTTTCCTGCCCACCATGGGTCTCTTGCCTATGGTTGTATGCTTTCCAGAATGTGGTACCAGCCCGCGTAGAGTGGCTAGAACGCCAAGTCCCAAGAAAGGCCCATACACCATTATCAGCTTATCAGATGCTTTGCCCGAGCCTACGAGTTCTGCCAATATAGTAACCTGACAATATATGGCCATGAAATGTAAGAAAAACAAACGGATTGAAACAAATATCATTTACTGCTCAAAGATTCGTATTTCGATTTCCAAAGCTTACAAGTAAGAACACTCTTTAGGCCCGTCTCATTTTAGCCTCTTTCCTGCAGGGTAATTAACCCAGTTCAGATCTAATCAGAAAAGCATATAAGCCTTGCTGCAAGGAGGTTTGGGAAGCTCCTAAACCAATGTTTTGGGGGGGTTATAAAGTGTGCTTAAGCAGTAGTTTTATGACTAGTGTCTCTTCTAAAGCCGTGAAATTTCTGAAGTCTCTTTATATTAATTGATTCCAAAGTAAAACATGAATCCTAACTTTCATATCACCTTTTCATTATTTCAAAAATCAAGAATGAATATATCGATGCGTAAATAGAGAAACTATGATGGTATAAACTTCCTGGCAAAACAGGTCCCGAATCCCAATTCCAACACATTGTCACCAAAAGTTTTTACAAGCGACTTAACCAATACACTGAATGAAAAACAGATATCTCAGATCTCCAACAAATCTAATGCAACCCAGTAAGGCAAAAATGGTCAAGAAGGTTTTTCTTCTTCTTCTTGGATTTCAACATATTGAATTTGATGTTCTTCATTTACCATATCAATATAGCTAAACACACAAGAAAATCAAGAAAGCATGGCACATTCAACAAAACAAAACAGGGCATTCCACAAAACACAAAAACACAATGATGTAAGCATAGATTTCGAGAAAACTGAAAGAACCCAAGTGCAGAAACAAGCAAATTTAGCAGCAGCAACAAAAAAAAGGAAGCTTTACCATGCCAGTGAAGCAAGAGACGCCATAGATCAAGCAGGTGGTGTTGAACCAGGGCTTGCGAGCGGAGAGAGCATACAAGTTAACGAGGGAAAGAGGCCATTGGAAGAGCAGCTCGAGCCAGACTATCCCGACGAAGAAAAGGGGCTTCTCGCTGACCAGGTAATCGCCGTACTGTTGAGTGTACCATTGCTTGAGATCGACCAGCAAAGCCGGGAAGAGGGTGGTGGGGAGGCAGGTCTGGGCGTCGATCAGTGGCGCCGCCACAGCAATCAACAGGAAGAAAAAGAAGAGAACGATGTCTACCAGATTGACGATAGCACCCATGGTCGTTGCAGGTGCGTGGAGATTGTGGATCTGTTGATGTTGATGTGTAGAGCCTACAAGAGATTCAGATTTTGGGTTTTTCAGTTCTCACCCGAAATAAAAGATGAATTTTGATCTAGATTCAGATTTAGCAGGAAAATATTTAATGGTTTTTAAGTTTGGGCAAAATGTAGATTTGATGCCTTTCTGGTTCACAAGTGAGTTATCAATTAAATCAGATAAACTCAGATAACTAGTCTAAAAATGTAATAGAATTGTAATTGTCACGCTCAACCAAGTTTGTTTATGTTAAAAAACGAAAATGTGCTTAAATATGTTTTAAACTTTCAAAATGTGTCATGAATTCGCACTCGCCTCTATCCTCTCTTCTTGCCATAATCGAAGGAGCTGACATAATGTTGAACAAGATGATGAGCGCACATCAGAACGTGTCGATCTCGTTCTTCAATCCCCAATTGGAAGCTAGCATGCCACCAAGATTTCGGATATAAATTTAGAGTTTAGAGTTTTGGGGTTTTTATTTTGGAATTGAGTATTGTGATTGAGCTCAGTTATTGTTATTGAAACTTCTTTTATTTACCTTTGTTGTCATTTTTTTGGTTTTTCCATTTTCAATTTTTGATTATGTAGTTCTTCATCAACTTTTTGTTTGGATGAAATTCAAATATAAATCTGAAATTGTTCTTGAGATTTATTTGTTCGTTCATTTTTTCGATCTGAGTAATTCAGATCTGAAATCATTCGAACACAGAAGATTCAAAAATGAATTTATTTGATAAAAATTAAAGATTTTGATCTTAGTGTTTTGATATGGTAATGGGTTTCACCTTCCACACAAATATGAAGACCGGTGTTCCTGCTGAACTTTAAATTTTGTATTTAACTGAAGGTAAAATAATCATGTCACATTTATAAAATAATTATACCATTTATAAATTATACCTCAAAGGCATTTTGAGTATTAAAAATATATTGATGTTAGATTTAACTTAAGTAATCTTAAGTATATCTGAAAAATACTTAGGATACCTCTAACTTTTTTTTAAACTTAGGTATAGTAAAATTAAAAGGTCAAACTTTGGTACAATGAACTGTAATTAACCCTAAAAATATTTCAACTCATTATTCACTCTCTTAAACACCCTAACCCTATTTACCATAGCTCATTTGTTAATGCCAACCAAACCCTTCATCCTCATTTCATTAATATTCAAACCTACTTGTCGGCGAGTTCCATAACAAATGTAATAGGTAAAGAAGTTGAGAATTTGAATACATAATGTTTGAAAGGTCAAAACTAAATTCATGCCATTGTTTTGTTTATACCATCACGATTACTCAAGGCACAATCTGAACTCTTGTACTAGATTCCAGTAAACAACACACATTTTCTCTCTGTCAAATAATACAACTTCAAGCACAACACTTTGTTTTACAATACTTCATTCTTTTCAAAACAAGTGTTCACATTTTCATATCATGCACATAAAAATTACCCTTCAAGCATTCACCAACAACTAACTCATCCACAACTCCATATAAAGTGGCACAGAGTAGCTACGATAACACAACCCATGACTTGCAAGGTGAGAGGACTGCAAATATATAGTATCATATTCTATCTACCTAACTTGTATGGTATCAGTATAATCGCCTTAGTATTTCACGGTACGTTATTGAAAGAGAAAGAGAAAGAGAAAGTTTGAGCATACCGCTAGGCTGATGAATTGAACTGCATGTCCGAGCTTTGGCTGACATTTCTGTTACTATCACTACTGATCTTTCGCCTAAGGATCTCCTTGATCTCTGCTTCTTTCTTATCTACAAAGTCAATCAAGCTCTTGAAGCTTGCAGTTGACCGGATTGAGAGTATAGACCTGACAGGTTCCATCTCCTCAGCGCCCTCTGGGATAAATCTACGGAACTGACAGAAAATTCTACAGAAGAAGAAAGTAAGCGCGAGGAAGCATGCAACACCACAGATAAGGAAGAGTCCCCAAAAGCTCTTGAGCGAGAGTCTGTTCTCGTCAACCTCGCCTAGCTGCATGGAGCATTCACTGTATGTCAGCCATTTGTTATGAATTTTCTGGAGGTCGCCGTTCTCTGATAGTTGAAGAATAGCAGTCGACAGGTCAACCGCGAGAGGAGAGTCCCTTTGGAATGCCTGAGAGTAAAGAAACTGAACATGAGAATCATATTGCTAAAGTTTGATTTCACGAATAAGGTTAATTGTGATACTTACAAATCCCCATCCACTTTTTGTGAACTCTTGACCAACTGTTCTGTATTTACATTTTGTGGTGGACAAGAAGAGTTCAATGTAGGGAAGCTCGTCAACAATGGCAGCTACTCCACCGCGCTTAGGTCCAAGCTCAAGGGCAGTCAGGTAACCTTGCCTGTCCCTCAGATTTACAATCCTGGACTCCGCTACGTTGAGCTCTTCAATCAGATAATTCTTTGCAAATGATCCATCTTGCACTCCAATCGGCTCACTACTAGCAATCAATGTGTCAATTCCGTCAATGAGTGATGTGAGCTTTTGCACTGTGAGGATTGACGTCAAACTAGCCGTGTAACTTGAATTGATAATCAAGACTACGAATAGCCATATGAGCAACACCAACCGCCCCAAGGTGCTCACCGTGTTCTCTCCTGTGTAAAGCCCAAAATGTGAAATGTTAATTATCATAACAAAATATATGGATAGGGAACGCTTTCCTTACGGTGAGAGAAAAACATTGTTGAGAAACTGAACCTGCAAGATCAAAAGACGTATCGGTAAGGAACTTGTATAGTGATAAATCAAATTATAAAGCTTCATAAGAGACATGGAATAGTTACCAAAATATAGTTATGACTTGTTGACTAGGTGGACCACGGAATTCGTGATTGTGCCTGTGCTCGAGTATCCAAACAACAGCACCAACAAAAAGAAAGAAAGAGCCGGTGACAAGCCACATCTCAATGGTAAATGGCTTGAGGAAAGCCCAGGGACTAGACTTTGTCTCTTTGACGGGAGCAACAATAACAAGTCCTGATTCCATGTAAGGTTGCGTGAAATCCACTATCTTTGTCCTGTTTGTTATTATAGTTATGTCCCCGACAGCTGCATCATATATCTGAAGCAAGAAGAGAGCAAATCAATGGTAACATCAGTAACCTTATGCAATTTAGAGGTAAGCATGACTGTCATTTAAAGAAACTATCCTAAAAAAATACTCACGTTTTGTGAAACGCCATATACAAGATCACTGTAGGAAGGGTTTTTTTTACCACCTCCGTATAAAATGTACTTGAGGGGAACGGGATAAGGCAACAAGTTTATGGCAGCTTCAAAGACATCAATACAATATCCTTTCACTCCTGGGGGATTCGGGTCCTTGGCCACAAAGTCCAAATAACCTACACGGTTAGGAACTGCAATACGCAGAGGCTTCCCATTGTTAGGGAATACCCACCCACGAGGTGTCGTGGCAGTTTCACCGGGCCAAATTACACTGTAAAGATGTTGGCTACTGGTTGATTTATTTGGGGGTGTCTTATAGAGGGTCTCTGGTGTAACGATAGAGAGACCCGAATAATTTGTCCAATAACCTATCCTGCGGAACCCAGTCCCACCAATGTTAAGAACATCGTACGCCGGCTGAGCTAAGTTCTTGTCCTGATCAAACTCAATCAGACCACTTAGGCCAGTGAAATTCATTCTCAATATCGTCTTTAGCAACTGCTGGCCTCCCTCAAAAACCCGAAGTGATGATAAGTGAAGCATGCTTCCATTTGTGTCGCGCAACTTCGGGTCATAAGAAAAAGATAAGTTTCTGCCTTCACTGAAAAAAGTATCAAGAGCCCGAGCAGCTAACCAAACAGAATCATAGGCATAGAGCGCGTATGAATTTAAGCCTCCATTCCCTTTTGGGTTTAGGCTGTTCCATCTCGACATAAAACTCTTTTTAGGAGCAGTATCCGGAGTGTGATGACGAAGAGCAACAACTCCTTGTATGAGACTCATGGTGCTAGGGCTAGCTGGTTCCGATGAATCCAGAACAGAAGCAAGCCAATCTGTAGCGATCCAAACATAGCCACTGCCCATCATCCCAAGACTTTTGGCAACAGAAAAGACTGTAAGTCCGGAGTCGGGATTAACATGCACAACATAAACCCGAGACTCCATCAGGTTCACTCCAACTAACAAATCATTGATTTCTCTTGTGGATGATCCTGGAGAGAAGGCTGCCTTGTAAGAGATCTTGGAACGCTTTGTTGCCAGAGCATCTCCCAATGAAGAAATCCCGCCTCGGCCATAATCATCATCTACGTAGATAGCAATTACCTCCCTCCATCCATAATACTCGACCAGATCAGCAACTGCAGACATCTGGAAATAGTCACTCTGTGTAGTGCGGATGAAATATGGATATTGCAATGAAGACAGAGTGGGGTCTGTTGCTCCAAATGACAGAAGGGGTACTTGAAGTTCATTGACAACATGAGAGATGACATGAGCTATCCCAGAGGACTGAGGCCCAATTGCAACAACTACATCGTTTTCCATAAGCTGCAAAGCTACACGATCAAGGACACTCCTGTCAAACTTTTCACATGTGTGAGAGTAATAGACAAAGAGAAGTGATTTTCATGCAACATTTATTTAGAAGTCCCATATAGGCAGAAAAAAAGTTGTTTAATGTTTGCAGGAAATAATCAAACAAAGGGGCATGTAAAATAGAGAATACAAGCCGCACAAAGATGATTATCTATAATAGTAAATGGTTTGGCTAGTGCAAATAAAGTTGAACTCCTTTGCTTTTTTTTTTATTGACACAAGAATAATTCATGCAAAGAGAATCAGAAACATCAGACATTTTTGCAGCCACAGAAATTTGATGTTAAAAACATTTCAGGCGTCAAAGCAATTGAAGAATAAGTATAATAGCTTGGGAACTTGAAAGTACTTCCTAGTAGATTGTTCATCAATCTTCCATACAATTCAACCCTGTTTTGGTTCATCTTGGCATTGACCATTGCATATCAATATATCATGCTATAAGCGGCGGTGACCTTCCTAGAGTTAAAGATGGAAGCCGAAGAAGATTCCAAAATATGATTTAGGTACAACCGATAATCCTTTCCAATGAATAACAACTTCATTCTAAGCGAAAGGTGTTTCTATATATGCCACAACTATGGGAAGATGATGGAAATTGAAACTTCATTCCTACCAGACACAGAACTAATGCAATTCAAACCCAACACCCTAAATTCAGTGATAGCCACTTTCCTTCAAAACCCTATTCTGTGTCATACAATTGGTGACACAATTACAAAAAGAACAAGTAGAAGGTTAAGAAATACCTTCCACAGTTCCTAGAAATCCACTGCAATTAGTATCGTGTAGAATGAGGTTCAATTTTGTCCCCAGCAGGATGGTTGAATCAGAATTCACATCAGCAACAGCAGCTAAAATGCCTGGGCCTGCAGCTCTTCCAATGACTGAATTAGTAGTGAATATAGTTCCAATATTCACCACTTTCGGCCTCGATGGTGAAACAGTTGCATTTCCATCCCCAAACACTACTTCCATGGGCACCCACATACAGAATATCCAACAAAGTAAGGCTTTCCTCATGGATAGATTGCTGGTAATCAAGGAGACCTCCATGCCCAGATTCCCAGAAAGTCCCTTTTTTCAGCTCACTAATTCTTCAACTCATGCTAGCATAAGTTCAAGAAATTAAGCACCTGCCAACAAGATAATGAACATTACCCTGAATCAAAAACTCAGTATTTTTTTTACTTATTTTTGCATTTGCAGGTCCTGAAGCTCCCAAAACCCAATTAAAATAGAAATATAAAACCCTCCCCCAAGTAAGTGAAGCATCAGATGTCAGTTGAATGTTCAAAACAATATGGATCTAAAAGACAGTCCTGAGTCCTGACTAAAATTTGGTGCAAAACACCAAAGAAGCACAAGAACAATATTTCAAAATGGGTATTATCAA
>JAYMTP010002335.1:0-20157 GCA_036897365.1 Geranium brycei
TGGTGCTATATAGGGGTGAGCATAAATGTTTGGACAACCCAGCCCAACCCGTGACCTGGAAACACCCAGACTAACCCGTCCGCTCATAGTCCCAACCCAGAGTGACCCGGGCCGGGAACGGGCACCATATAGATATCACAGGCCGGGTTGTGGACAAGAAGTAGGGTGTCTGGACGAACCCGGCCCAACCCGGCCTAATGAACTTAACTAACTAACTAACTAACTAACTAAACACACACACAACCCACACTAATTTTGAAAGAGACATTTTAAGTTTTTTAGCAAACAAGTTTGAAAAATACAAAAACATATAAACTACTCTGAATGTTATTGACAATATGTTTTTGTGATATTGATATATTAATTTTGCAATTTGATTTTGTGTACATAATTTATTTTTGCGATAAGTTTTGTGTACAATATGTTATTTTTTAATGTTATGGACGGGTTGGACTAACCCAGAACTCGTTCGGGCTCAACCCGCCCACTTGTCCAGCGGACAACACTCTTCATGAGCCGGGAATGGACATGAAAATGGTCAACCCGCTGAGTCCGGGTTGGGCCCAAAAATAAGCCATGGACTGTCCAACCCGGCTCATGCTCACCCCTAACCATAAGCATATAAACTGAATATTCTATTAATTGAAATTCCAAGGTTCAACATTCTATCACTCGTGATTATGGGAAATTCGGACATAATCTTGGTACACAAATCTAAGAGCATCAAATAATACACTAAATAGAAAAAGGAAAACATAGAACGGTGAAACCCTAAACCTTAGGAAGGTTGAAGCTCATGAAATTGGTTGGTGCGACTATATCAACACTATGTTTAGCAGGATATTTTGATCATACTAAAGGTTTATTTGCTCTATAGAATAGTATTTTACCGATCTTAATTTCACATATGCCTCTCGGGTACTTCGAGTGCTATTTTATAGGTTTGAAACAAAAAGTGCAAAAATTAAGCAGAAATCGGTAAAGCAAATTTTGGAGCAAAGCTGATGCATTTTTCACGTGAAAACTTTATTTTGGGTCCATAATGTATGAAAAAGAACGTAATTCGAAGATCTACAACTTTGAAGAATGAAGTTTTGGCAAATTCCGACGTTTGGGTCATGTCCCAACCGTGACATGACCTCGTGACAATGTTTTTTCACGTGCACGAAACTTCAGTCGGCAACCCATGTCACGCTCAAGCATGTCACGCCGTGACATGCCCCGTGACATGAGTTCGGCCAGATCTATATAAATCACGGAATCACAAAATTTTGGGGATCGATCAATTAGGGTTCTTGGACAGAGAGTTGCAACTAGAGACGTTAAAGAGGGATTGAAGCTTTGAAAGGAGATTGAGCACTCATTGGAGACGGATCGTGAGCAAATAGATCAAAGGTATCGAAGATCAAGTCACATATTGAAGAGAAATCGCCTGAATTTAAGGAATTCGATTCCACTGGATTAGGGTTTCGTTGTTGCTTCCGTTTTCCTCCAAAATTCTGAACTTGTACTAATTGCTATTTGATTTTTGCACCATGATTGTTGGCTAAACTCAATAATCATGAGTGCTAGGGTTTCGATACATGAATTTTGAGATAAATTGCTAAAGTTTGGATTTTTATGCATGTGAGCTTGTTAATTATGGTTTTATATGATTGTACGTCGCTGACGAGTGATTTATAATCAACATGTTGTTATGATGCTGAGCCCGAGAGGGTCAGTGGGAAATCTGACAAGTTGAATTACATGGGGTTCGATTTGGACCCTTATCCCATAATTATTGTTGTACTATAGAGTCGAAGTGTCACTATTTCGTGAGGATATTTAGCACGTCGGCTCAAGGTCGGTTCACGTTCGAGAGGCGGCACCGGTATTTTTGCGGCTATAGCATAATACGTTATTGCATGAAAATCGTTGCTTTGGTTGATTAATTGATAATTGCATGTGTTGCCTAACACCGATAATGCCTCTCTTTACTTGATACCTTCTTTGATCAATCACTCTTTACTTTAATCGCCTTATTACTTAGTTAATTAAACCATCTATTCAAACAGTGTCTTTTACTCTCTGTATAGATAATCTAAACTGAATTATGATCGACCCATGGTCCTTGTGGATTTGATCCCGTTATTACCATGTTTTTATTACTTGTAACGACCGCGTGCACTTGCGCGTAATCGTGAGCCCACAGACTACTGTCTACGAGCCCAACAAGTTTTTGACGTCATTGCCGGGAACCAACGATTAATTTTAATTCAGTCGGGAGATGTCGAACTCCTCCCATTGGGGTGAACTTCGGGGTTAAAAACAACCTTGTTGCATAATTAATTGCTCAAGGACGAGTAAATGTTTAGTGTGGGGTGATGATGTAGCTGCATCAATACTATGTTTAGTATAATATTTTGATCTTATTAAAAATTTATTTTCCCTCTTACATAGTATTTTAACGATGTTAATATCATATATGCATATTTGAAGCAAAAAGTGTTAAAATCAGAAAAGTACATAGCAATTTTGGCAATTTTCGTGTCAACGGAAAAGAGTGTTGAAATATCACATGGTTAATTTATGACTTCAATACCAAAGTTGGAATATCACAATTTAAGCATAGAAAAATAATAAAGCTCATAAAGTTACAAACATGATAAAAGTCATAATCTAACAAAATTTTCAAACATGCTCAACAAAATTAAGGTTTTTAATTTTTATTAATTTTTAAATACATCAGGTACGGGTCGGGTATAAGATGTATGTATATCCTTATACCCGATCTGTATCCGATATATTACTCGCAAAAATATCTTTATCCGTTCGCTTTTGGATATATCTGTTCTTATCGGATCAGGTACATGGATACTTTTTCCATCCCTGATTGAGGTGAATTTCAAGAATAAAAACGACCTTGTTGTATAATTAGTTGCTCGAGGGCGAGCAAATTTTTAGTGTGGGTTGTTGATGTGGTTGCATGAATACTATGTTTAACGTGATATTTTAATTCCACTAAAGGTTTATTTATCTTCTTATATAATATTTTACTGATGTTAATGCCTCAAGAGTATTTCGAGTGTTATTATATATATTTGAAAAAAAAGGTGCAAATTTTAAACAAAATCACAGCAAATTTTTGCAATTTTCGTGTGAGAGAATTGTTGAAATATCACATGGTTGATTTATGACTTCAATACCAAAGTTGACCCACAAGGCCAAAACATACCTAAAATAATTTATTTTGTCCAAAAAAAATGGAGGAATCCAGCTGCAAAACACGCAAGAGCCATCCACTTAAGCGAAAAGTAGGGTTAGCACTTTACAATGTGTGCGTGCGTGCGATATGTTTTTTGTATTTCTTATCTAATTATTTTGTACCTATCAACTATAGTTTTCAATAGGCAATAACTTCAATTTTCATGAGTTCATATAAAAGAATTTAGGGGCCATCTATACTCAACTCTCCCCTTTACACTTTTAACTTCATTATCAAACCAATACTTTCCTTAATGTCTGTTCTTTTTTCCCCTCCCATTACCCCAAAAATACTATTTATTATAAATAGTGAATATTTGATATGAATAGCTTTTCCTTGTCTCCTTGTATCATCGTTTGTCAACGTGTATTTATATCTCTCATAAGAATTTGAGTTTCAGTTCTGTTTCGTAAGTGAATTACACGTGTGATTATTTTATATTTAATGGTTTTGATTCGAACCCAGATTGTTACAAAAGATCAAGTCAATGACAAATTCAACTTTTAAAATAAAGACATCAATCTAGAAATTTGAGTACACCAAATATAAAATGTTCTTCATAAAAGAAGTTTCCGCAAGTTACCGGTACAGTAACAACCTCTTCCCTACAAAAGCACTTGGAGAAAAAACAAAAACAAAAAACTACTATCCATTTTTAGAATGATGCTGCGGGTCAGGACCTCCAGGACTCAACCTCTTTGACTCAAACAAGCCCTCTTGACCATCTCCATTCCCGAAACCCGCCTCAAAAACCTCCCCGGCGCTCTCAAGCAATGCTCGAACTGGCTCAATCAAGCTCTGAGCTTCCCCGAATCCTCCACCAAGAGGGCGAGTCTCGGACCTCGAAAATGAGAGCAATACAATAATCAAAAAAACACAGAACCTCAAACAAGCCATTTTGCTGGTTACTCAGAAGAGTTCTTGAGCTGTAAATATTGAAACTCAACCCAGAAGATGCACATATTTATAACCATCAAAACTCGACCCTTTTTCGCTTAAAATAACTCGAAGTGGGATATAGAACACTTAAAAACAGAGCACATACTGTGTAAAATTTGTTTTCTTCTGTTTGTGTGAATGAATACACTTTTGTTTCAAATACCGACCAATGCATATTAAACTAATTGCTCCAACAACTCAAGGAATATAGATAAACTAAGTAAAAACCCGAGATATATATAATATACGATACTCTTATCATTACAGAGTTCAGAGATAATCAGATGAGACACTATTTTCTATAATATGCTGCAATCGCCGACTGTTAGTATCAAATTCGATTGATTAATTGTGGGTCGCGACTGTTTTGCCGTCCAGGATCAACCGGGTCGTCATCTGTAATCTAGTTTGTGGCTGATAAGGTTAGGAAGGTTTTGTAATTTACTATAGAGAGCACTAGCAGCTGGGGAAATGGATAATTATATAGAGCAATATGAGCAAGATGGCGCCAAAAAGGACATAAACTTTGATCCTATTTGAGTTGAAGTAATATTTATATATCCATATTCTACTAACAACCCCATTATAGTGAGTGAGCATTATGATTGTTTACATGTACATGGCTAGGAATGGCTTAGGGTTGGTTTTGGGGAGGGAATTGTATCGAGTGCGGGTCGGTTCGGGGATAGGTAGCTTTACACGCGCTCAATAACCCGAACCCGATTTTCTTCCGGGGTTCCCTGTTCCAACTGGGACGGGTGCATCAGATATCTGTCGGGTTCGGTTTTCTTTGCCATCCCCATTCATAGTGGGTTTTGAACTAAACTGATTTAAGACCGAATCGAATTGGACCAACTGTTTTGATTCTCATAATACCATAACCAAAATCGTTCGCAATAGGTTTGGTTTTAAACCGGTCAATTTTTGGTTTGTTTTGGTCCTTTTATTCAAAATGATTTTTATGATTTTCTCATCTTTTTTCCTTGTTTAAACCTAGATTTTGACCTATTTTCAGTCTCAATTACTGAAGATTTATAGCCAACAACGACCCACATGGAAAATCGGTCAGTTGTCAAATTAATTCGAATTTGGACAGCTTCTCCTTTGTGAACACAAATCAAACCGGTTCTACTTCAACTAACCAAACCGAACTGAATCAGTTCTATTCGATTCAGTTTGGTCAGTTCGAGTTTTCTTTAGCAAACCTAAACCATGGCAGTGTTCTAAATATCCCCGACTTGTTCGATTAATTCTCTATAATTCTCGATTAATTCTCGATTAATTATTCAATCCGATTTATTTTTCGATTAATCCCTAATTAATCCTCATGAGGCCCTTTCCGCCCGACTAACGTCTAGTGTTTTTTAAAACACTGAACCATAGTTACAAAATTATGCATTGGTTTTGATGCAAATCTGAGGTAATTTATGCCGGGGGTTTGAGATGACACCATTGTTGTAAAAGTCACGAGACGCTAGTCTATCGGACAGAGTTATGGTTATTGCCGGCTGTACCGTAAGACACTAAGGTTGCTAGTGCAGTCCAAACGGTTGAGCCTTCAAAACGCTCGGTAGGGGCCAAGCGGGTATTGGAATCAACCTGAGTGAAGAATAATGACATCGACAGAAACTACCTGAAGAAATCAATACTCAAGACATGAAACGGGGTCTTTTAAGCATCGGTTTTCTTGGAAGGAATGGTGTGCGAGGTGCTCTGCTTTGAACAACAGGGGGGCTGTTTTCTTTGTAATCAAATTCGGCAAATGTGATAATATGCCCTTTTTTATTCTAATTATTATTTGTTACCACTATGTTTTTCAAGGGAGGTTCAGATACAAACTCCGACATGTTTTTATTTTGTATGACTGTAATTTTCATGTGTATGCAGATGAACGATCGAAATTCCTGGAGCTGAAAGTAAAAATATGTTTTTATAATTCTTATTGCACTTCCAAATGTCACGTTGCCACTCATATCATCCTTAATTTACTTAAATCCAAGATGACATTATTTTATATCGAATAACACTACTACAGATTTAGCCCCAGTCGTCGAACACTATGTTGGCTATGTTCGTCGGCCAGGTGGCCTAATAACCAACGAGACATTACTTTACCTAACCGACTAGTGTGTTCAATGTCTCGCCGGTCTCGCCGGTCATGGGTTCACCTTGCCGAGACATTGCACACACCCAGCCAACAAAACATTGTCTCAATGTCTCGCCGGCACAACTTCATACTCGACAAGGCAGTACTGATGAGCGGTTCGCCAACTAGACATAGCCGGCGTCTTCGCTCAACCTAGCGGACGCCCCAAAGTGCGTCGGGTAGGTTAGAGAAAAAAAATATTTACTCATTAATTTTAACCAATGGTCGTGGGAGAAATAACATGAAGTCAATGGCCGCATATTATTCTTTTTTTGCTTCCTTTATCTTTATCTTCTCTACCTAAACAGATTAAGCTAGTTCTTTATCTCTCTCCTATTTCTAGTGAGTGAGCCACAGTTAAGATAATTAACCTTCACAATCTTCTAATATTAGACTAATCAAAGTTTCTGATATCCTGAAATATACGCACCACATGTGAAGCACTAGAATAGAATTAGGGAAGTAAATTTCATCCATAGAAAATAGCAGGCTGCACCATTCTTTCAATAGAGAGGATAAAAAATTTGGTAAGATTGTGACATTACTAGTAAACTGTGGATTTGAACAAATCGAGTAGCTACAGGTCATGAATCATGATACTGGATAAAATCTTTCTTACGAGAGGAAAAAGGTGGCAAGATAAGGTAGAATTTTATGACAACGTCGTTGTCAAATACTGTAATAAGATCCATGTTTAAGATTGCAAAGGATAAGGATAAAACCAGAAAAGATATTGGCAGCAGTATGACACAAGTTTCAAGTACTAAACGTATTTCAATGGTTTATTCTGTCAGCCCAATTCCGCTTTTATACAATATTATGAGAGAAAAAAGTGTTTAGAGAGGATCAAAGTACCTGTTTATATGATGTTTTTATTCTTTCCGCTGGTCATGTTTGGAGCTCCCTGGACATCAGTCTTGCAGCGAAGTTCTGAACCGCGTGAATGTTTCCAATTGTTAAGGTGAAGCAATTTCAAATATGATATCAGAGTTAAAGATATAGGAAAAACTGAAACTGAAAGGATATTTTCTCTTGATAGATGGGATGGTGAAGCATCAAAAGATTGTTGCTGTTCACCATCGCGCGAACCAATAGTTCTTTGGCTTCTTCGTGTTTCTTTCTCAGTATGTTACACATCTGCATTTCAGAAATGGAAATATAAGAAGAAGAAAAACACGGCAACCCTCGTGTCTGATTTGAGGCACCCATTTTTGTAGGGTACAGGGGAGAGTTGTTTACTAGAAACCGTCTAAACAGATAAACAATTTGCCTAATGATTTGAAATGAAGTAGACACCAACATGATAGAAAAACTGAAAATAAGGAAAAAAAAATAGTATCATGAAAGGCGCTCCTAATCTCGAATAAGATGATACACAGAAAGCATAATTAATATGCATGCTAATGAGAATAATTAGAACAGTAAAAGATAGATTAATTACATCCGTGAACCCTACTTAGCCATTAGACAGGGAAACTATGACCTGCATAGGCATAACTCAAAAGTCAAACCCCACCTTTTGTTGTTGTTCTTCTTCCCTTATGTGACGAAAAATTGAGTTTTTTTTTTATCGGGAAATTGTATCAAGATTTGAGCTCGACTATGCTATGATGAAGCAAGACAACACCAAACTTGTGATTCTTAAGAGTTCTTAAGATTATTGTATCAATAATGGGCTCAAGACACACCCTTATGTAGAAGGGAGCCCAATATTGCCACTTGACTGACGAAAAATTGAGTTACGAGGTTAAATCCTAAAATTGTGACTAATGAAGACTTAAACAAGGTATAAATAAGACCATTTATAAAATTTTCATTTCACACAATCTGAATACTGGAAACTCATATCTTCAATTGCTAGCGGAAACCAAAGAAGAACATGTCCTCTGAGCCTTACAAGTTTTTAAATCTAACATATTCCAAAAATTTTAAGTCCATAATCTTCGAGTCACTTGATAGATTTTGTGGTTGTGTGTGGGTGTTGGTTCGATTAGATCTTTTGTTAAGTAAACCACACATAAATTACTACAATAACAACAGATACTTACATTTTCAAGATCTTTTGCATATGCTTCGGCCTTCTCAACATTTACATTATCTTCCATGCTCAACAGCATATCCGGTTCCCTCATGTTAACCTCCCGAGGAACTTCAAGGGCAGATTTCAGATGCTCACTAGTATTTTTCTTGGTCTTACTCTCTTCCCATCTCTGATGATCACAAGCCTAGCCAAAAACATAAGGGAAAATATAATGAGAAATCTTAGCGGCTACTATATATGAATAAACAGCAAGTTCTCTCATAGACATACCAATTTGTCTGACGCGTCTTCTGAATTTTCTTTGACAATTCTGCAAATTTATAGCGAGGAGGAGATAGAGAATGTATTATTCCAGGAAAAACATTCAACTGACTATTCAAATTTGACAATTGACATAAGTACAATCGACTGAATGGTATAGTACTATAGTACCTGCTTTCAGTAGGTGATTTAGAGAGACGTTTAAGAGACTTCAAGGGTGAAAAATCTTGTTTATTTGATACCTAGACATAGATCACAAGAATTGATATATAGGAAAAAATAACATTGCCAAATAAATAATAGAATGTGAGGACGATGATAAAAACCTCAAACGATTTCCTCTTTAAGGATGGAGTTTGCTTCCCGGTACTCTCTGCTGGATGTGAGATTTTGGATACTGTGTTTCTCGGTACTTCCATGTTTTTCATGCTGTTTCTGAAGGCAGTAGTGTCCCTCTGAAGTGTAGTAGCACCTGGTGCATCATTGTTTGCTCCAGTAGTCCTACATGGAGAGGCACGCGATTGTATCAGAAAATTCAACATGAAACTTCTGTTCAAAAATTCAAAAGATAGAGCACTAGATTAGTATTATACCTTGAAGTCTTCAAGATAGAGGAATCTGGTTTTTTCAACCCATCTTTAAGAGAAGAAAGCTTATTACCGTCAGCTGAGACAATCCTCGAGTTGTGAATAGATTCCGTTCTTGAAACCACCAATTTGTTGTTCATCATTGTCTGATCACTAGATTTAGGCGTATTCCCAGAAGCTTCAACTTGAATTCTGCAAGTAATCCAAATAGGCTTACAAAGCTCGTCTCAACAGTTTGATGGGGAAGGTTTTACGCAAAGATTGAGATTGACAATTATAATATAAGCTAGTGTAGTGGTAAAATGACCTATAAAATTACATCAACGCATCTAGGAAAACATTTAGCCATCAATGCAAAAGATGAGCATAATCATCAGTATGATCTGCATCAGCCTTATATATCTTACCCCAACTTTTTTTGGAAAGGTAAGGTTTTAATACCCCACCATGACTAGAACCCTGGCCATCAGACCAAGGAACCAAGCACATGACCACTTAGCCAACTAAGCTTTGGTACCATATCCCAACCTTCAAAAAACAAAGAAATGCTTATTATACTATAGTTTTTCCCTTTTACAATTAAAAATCTCTTCAGCCTTCCTTATTAATTGTCTACTGGTCCAAGGGATTCTATAACTTTGGAACAGTATCTGGTTTCCAAACATTATGACCATGCTAAAGTTAATCATAATTATAAGCATAACCACTTTCTGCTCCTTTAAAAGCTCGCATTCAGGGAATGAGATAATTTTCCCAAGCCAAATGACATGCGCCAATAACCATTGTCCATTACTAAACTATTCTTTTGGTACCAAAGCTTGCTTGTACAAGTGTGCAGATTTGAATCTTGTGATAAGTAAAAATCATTTTAAGATGATAAAAAAAATCTATTCTTTTGGTTGATATCATCCACAATTGTCTCCCCTCAATTATGACTTCAGTCTAGAATTTTGTAACATAAGACTTTTTAAGGATGTTTCTGTGATAGACATGTCAAAATAGACGAGATTAAAATCATGGTTTCTAGATGATGAAATATTTAAAAGGTCACACTATTGGATATAAAGCCCAAGGTGATATAGTAAAATAAAGATGACTAACCTAGAGGATATCACACTCTTTAAATTTCCAAGTAGATTAGGCTTCCTCGTTGTTTCTCCATTATCATGCAGCCTTGAATTAGCAAGTACTTTCTGCCCACTTTGAGCACCATTAGTATCCGATACATCCCTGTTGAAGATAAAACGAGACATCATCATTTAAATGAACTCACTATACTGTTTTTGATCTTCTGAATCAAACTCCAGCTCAAGGAAAGTTCACCAAAAGTCAAATATTAGAAGCACTCGGTGCAATGAAGATTTTAGTTATAGTTGGCTCACCGGGCATTACTGGAACTTTTAAGCTTCTGTCCACTTCCCAGGATAACAGAGTTGCCATCTTTTAGTTCTTCATGACAGGACTGTGATTTAGTAACCAATTTGCTACCCTCTTGTGCACTATTAGCATTATGCTCCACCCTGCTCACAATTATAATGAAGCAGTTCATGACCATATCTCTGCTCGAAATGGTCATAGCTAGAAATAATATCTCACCTCATTTCATCAAAAGTTAAATTGCCGGCATCGAACTTATTTTTATTAGTTGAGGAAACCATTATCTCAGGAGATGATGCTTGATCCTTATGAGGTGTACTGTCCACTGGTTTCTTGAAATATTTTGAGCGAACACCCCCTTCTTTATCTTTCCTAGTTGCCATTGTATCACCCATGGGTTCACTGATTCATGCAATCGTAAAGTAAGCAATAGAACTGAAACATAAGTTAAGCCTACACTAAAAACGTAGGAAGTGACGATAGCACCTAAGCTTCTGGAACTTTTCATAGTGAATGCATGGAAAAATCATAGTTGAACTAAAACAGGATGCTAAGATGCTACCTCCTAATGCATACCAAGTTATACTGTGTTTATCACATGGCATAAAAAACTAACAAGACCAGGGGAATTAACACAAGCTTTAAACTACATTGTTATGTTTCACATTTACACATTGTCACTTACAGATGCACTTCAGTTTTCTGCTCATTGCCCATTTGGGTATCCAAGGCCATCTCACTGAAGGGCAGTTACATACAATGTTTATTAACTCATTTGATAAAGAATAGCTGGAAAATAAAGTAAGAAAATTTTCATAAATTATCTGAATTCTGACCTGTCTAATGGGGCTAAAACAACTGGATTTGAATTTTGGAGTTCTATGCTGTCTGGGATGTCCACTGTCTTCCTTGAGACACTTGTGGTTGAACCATCTTTAAGATTTAGATCACTATGAGATTGTTCAGTTCTGCCCATATTTTTTAGTGATGCATCTCTGCTTGACTTATTTCTTTCATCGTCATCTTTCTCTGATGCCGTGATATTTAGAGGCGAATCCTTACACTGCAAGCTAGCATGATCAAGGTTCTCTTCTGTGTCCATGTTATGATGACCATTTTGCACTCCACCTGAATCATCATTTCTCCCTATAGAAGAAGCTTCTATCTGCTGCTTTGGGACAGAGATTACAACTCTATCATTTTCACCTGCAGATTGGACAGCTAAATCTTCTATGACCGGCTCTGTATATGGTTGTTTGAACATCTTCTCCTCTAATAGATGCTTTTCTTGACTAGAATCTTTTATAGCACTCTGAGAAGGTTGTTGCAAGTTTGCCTCAACAGAAGTTCTGAAGGTCACAGATTTTGAAGGGCAGTTATCCTTCATGGAATTAATATCACTTACATCAGCTGGTGAGGTCTTAACCTTTTGAGCTGCCACACCCTTTGATACAGGAAGTTCCATGGTAATTTCATCATCAAATGCATCAAAACCTTTAGCCATATGGACTTTAGAACCTTGGCTCTCACATCCTTCTGAAGCAACTTCTTTCCCATCTGGCTTTTTAGTAGACTTCGTTTCTCCTTTCTTTGAGCTTGAGCCAAAATCAAAATCATCCATCCTAAAGACCATATAAACATTTAATTTATTCTCACTTGCATTGCTACTTGTGTCTATGCAGTAACAAGGTGAAGACACAAATTTTAAGATATTCATTCACTTACTCAGGAAAATCAAAAGAAAAGCTAAAGTGGTCTTCTTTTTCATGACGATTTCCTGTGGATGATTTTTCTTCAGATCTCTTGGGTTTTGAACTCTTCCTGGGCGGGCTTGAGAAATCAAGGTCTGAAATGTCCACTTTAAATGATGATATCTTGCTAAAGTCATCATCCAGATTGAAGGCCATATCTCTAAAAAAAGAAGAGTAACATATTGCTTTATTAGAAATATCTAGCAATGGAAGAGTAATTCATCACTGTATCTGTGATATTGGTGAATAAGCATATTTATCTTCTAAAATCTATATCACAGAAGAAATTCTGGACATGGAACAAAATAGGATTAGAAATGAGGTTATCCTAGGATATTACGAAGGGAAACCACCTAAGGTGGTTTGAAAATATGCAGCACGAGAAGGTTGGAGGCCTTGTAAGGAGAGGTATGAGAATTCAGTTAATAGAAACTATAATTGGTAGGGTGGGCATAATTAACGTGGAAATGAGTAAATAGAGGAGATACAAATAGAATTAGATGGGACAAAGTAGAGTAAGAGAATTCTAGCCACAGATAAGCAGGAGTTTTGCTAAAGGAATTCATGCAGTGAACCCCAACATTGTAAATGGCTTGGTTGTTGTTGTTGTGGCATGCATGCACTGATAAGATGTACTGTAGTACAGTAACCGCAACCAAGACAAGCAGATAAACTGTAAAATGTAATGAATGAATAAACAGTTTGCAGGCACTTATAACGATTTGCATCTTAGAAATACCCATATTTTACAGATAAGAATTCTGTGTGTGTGTTATTGAGTGCTTGCAATACTTACAGATTGGCAAACATCGTTGTGCTTTTTTTCTTGCCTTTGGAAATTGGCTCAAAATTAAAATCCATTGCATCATCATTTGAAGATTTCCAGGAGCTTAGGAATTCCTTTCCAATGTCCCCGTCTATTTCAATTGGATAGCAGATTTCAATATAAAATCCATGTAAGCTTGAAACAGATAGTCTTGAACATGCAAAATATTAGTGCTGAATTGTTGTATCGACTAAATAACAATTACAAGCTATGATTGATAAGCTTGCATTAACGCTTAGCAATCAAATCTAAAGCTAAAGCAGCTGAAAATAAATTTTCAAATTTTTTTATGAGACCGCGGCATTAAAACTGTCCTGTCTCAAGATTTCTCTTACTCACTATAATGTTTACAACTTAGTGGTTGTATCAGAATTTCACACTTGGCAGTTTTGCCAATGGAGCAAGTTGTCAATTGATTTTCCTACTACTGCTATTTCCATAATGAAAGATCAGAAAATTAGAAGTTGAAATCCTTAAGATACTTCGTTAGATAAAGGTCATCAAGGCTGGTACCTGACAGTGGGCTTTTTTCTTTTGGATTGGCAGGTGTAGTAGAAGCTCCTTTCTGTGAGTCCGCCATCTGCAACTACAGGTACTGGTTTCGTAGGAAGTCTGCAACCAGCAATAAGACAATCATATACGGATTAAACAGAAAGATGGATACTTTGTCAAAATGTAATGATTTGTCAGCATTACAATCGGTTCAGTCCAAGAACTCATATCAAGGATGGCAAACCATGACTGGCCAACTGCCACTAATAATAAATAATGGTATTTGTACCATAAAACTATGAACTTCTTGAAATGAACCCTTTCCACTCATAAGATCAATATATTAGATATTCAGGAAACAGATCTTCAAGCACACCAGTATAATTCCTTCCTTAAGTTCAAAATCATACATCAGCTGTTTCTGTGATGAAGAAAATAAGTGACTTTACCATCCAGAACTTTTTGTTTGTCACTGCTTAAAGGAAAAAAACAATACCTATACCTATACCTAAACATAAACATAAACATAAAGACGGATCTCTTAACAAAAAAATCATCAGTGTAGAAGAGAGCCCAACAGTTCAGTGGAAAGATAAATAAATATGGATGAAAAATGAGAAAAAAACTGTTTGTGTAAAGTACAGTCATATTGCAGTGACAGCTACCTAAAACAATGTCATGAACTTAATTTGAAGCTCAACTAGAAAATGATTTTAGGAACGTTCAAGAACCAGTTCATTCTGAGAGCCAATTAATGATAATACTCCATTAAGAGTTCACAGGATTCACTTTCAAATCAGCATGTTCACCAACATATGTATCCTGAGAGCCATACATTCCAAATTAATTCAAACGACTATCAACTTTTCAAAATAAAATTAAGATATTCTAATGAAACCAAAGTGATTTGATGACCAGGAGCGATTCGAAATCCATTGGTTCAATAAATCTTCAATCGATCCTCAAGCCATTACAGCAAACAATACACTTTTCGCATCTTTTAGGTTAGAAAAGCAGAACAAAATTCTGTACCTAAATCTGTAAAAACACTAAGCTACTATAAACATCAGAGAAGTAAGAAATCGAGATTGTAGGAGCAACTGGAATCGGTCTAGCATGATCAAGAGATATCCAGCAACTAGAAATGATGCGTAATTTCACTGAAGAAGTAACAAAATAACATAAATCTTCGAAAGATCAGAAACAGATCTTAAAATGGAGGTAAGGATCTGCAAATCGTTCATATGAAAGCAATCGGTCACAAAACCTAACAGCTACCGATATAGTAAATTAGAAGCATAATCTGAAGGAAAAAGAACAAAAAAATCGACTAGATTCCAAGATCTAACTGATCTGCGAAATGCTACGCCAGAATCTGATCCAGCAGTTTCGATTTCCTGATAGAAGAACGGAATCGCTAGAAATTACGCACCTGCGAAGCCGAATCTGAAATCGAGGTTATGCTAAACGAGAAGAAAGTTGGATAGTAGAGGCTTTTGGCATCCAGAGAGCGTGAAGATGAATCTGCGAGTGCGAGAAAATTTTCCTTCCCTTTTCTGTTTTTCTGTTTGTTTCCGAGGAAAATGTGTACGGATGAGACGAGAGTGTTTCTTCAGGCTTTAGAGCGGAAAATAATAGCTGTTCGAATTAAATCTGTATTTATAGTCTACAAGGGAAGTGGCGCGTGGAAGCACGCGCTAATATATTCTTTTTCTGCCTTCATTTTCTCGAGTAAAATTGAATGAATGATACTCAATAAAATATAATAATTGTAAAAATCTTAATTTAAAATCAATTCTAGTCAATAATAGGCAGGTAAATTCACTTAGATGACAAAAAAAATTTAACATCACTCAAGTGACTCCAAATATTTTCAGTTATCTTCGTTAATTTTTTATTAGGTCGTGAACTTGTTTATAATTTTTCTATTTTAATAGTAAATGATAAAATAATATTTTAAAAATTGACTAAATCGGTTTAAGTCAGCAAGACATGTCAAGACGTATCTAAGCAGGTTTAGGAAAAAAAACTTTAAGATATTAATTTAAAAAATACCAAAAATTAAAATAATTTATAATAATTTGTATGATATGTTTATACTTTTAAGTATATAAAATAAAATGTAACAATATTAAAATGTTTATCTTGTGTACCTTAAATATTTTTTTTAAGGAACCTTAAATATATATATTATTTGTATATAACATTTTATCTTTTGATTGAATACGTGTATTAATTTATGTGATAAAAATTACAAAATAAAAATCTGGTTAATCTCCAACCACCTTAGCAAATAGCTCTTAACAATTTTTACAACATTATTGTATAAAAATCGTGAAAAGTTAGAATCCTCACCCCACAATAGTGCACCCATACATCTTTGTTGACATTTTTTAATCAGAAGATCGAGAGGTAATTATTCAAAGGATGAAGGGTAAATGATTAAAACAAAAATATCATTTTATTCGTCAATCTTTAGGAAGAAAATACAAGAAATTCAGTCTTCAAGTGGTAAATGAAATTTTACATGGAAAGTTACAGTCCTCAATCATCGCCCAACAGTGCACCTATGTCTCTGTCAATGTTTGTTATCAAGATACCAAAGATAAAGGCACTCAATCTAAAAGATGAAATGCTCTGCAACAACACTATGATATATGGCAAAACCTCAGTCTACAACTCTGCTCCAGAACTTGGGCCTGCGCTCTTCGAATTCCGGCGGCCGCTGACACACGATCGACGCAACTCTAATCAAAACTCCCGCTGTTAACGCCCATATCACGTATTTCTTATCGTCTGCTTCGTAGTCGAAGAAATGGAGCAGATACTTGTCGCCCATGTGCTCCCTCTCCTCCTCTCGTCTCCTCTCATCCTGCATTCATCGTCATGTCAAAATCAATGTTGTACAAATCCCAGATTAATCCTCTATTTGATCTCTAATCCTTGATTAGTCCCTAGAATAGAAGGCCCTCTCTGACCGACTAGTGCATAGTGTT
The DNA here is from genome assembly GCA_036897365.1 of Geranium brycei. Classification (NCBI taxonomy): domain Eukaryota; kingdom Viridiplantae; phylum Streptophyta; class Magnoliopsida; order Geraniales; family Geraniaceae; genus Geranium; species Geranium brycei. The sequence continues at coordinate 16,661 of JAYMTP010002335.1, forward strand.
TTTTACAACATTGGTCAGAACCAATGAGACAATGACACGAGTTATGTTATGTTATGTTCTGAATAGAATAATCAAATTGAAGTGAAACTGAAATGCTAAATTCAGGAAACACCTTGAGGAACATTTCTAATGGAACGTCGAAGATTGCTTCTACTTCAGCAGCGTTTGGGGATGGATGGTACGCGCTCTTGTCGCGGAGTATGCAAATAACAGGAACCACCGTCATGCCACGCTGTAAGAAAAACAGTACTATATTCAGACTGTGATATCATAACTTCTTGAAAGGTAATGTTGTTGTGGAAGAAACGATCAGAATCAACAATAGGTTTATGAACAAGTTGAGCGCTTAACGAGCTCAAAGAACCCGATTCACAAAATAACTGGCTCGTTCGATATTGCTACAATCCAGCTTAACTGAGCTTGATAAGAGGAGGTTGAGCAAATGTGTTTTACTAGTTCAATGTTCACATTCAAACACATACATATTGTTGCATACTGAGATCTCCGCCTATTAATCTGAATTTGTAGGTGGATCGAGCTTTAATATGATATCAGAGCTAGATGAACGTGCATTTACAACCCATAGGCCAAGAACTCATCAATTGTTACTAGTGCCGGGATTTAATTAACTACTCACATATATCATTTCTAGGGGTATGTTATTTGCAGAGTTAGAAAAATCCTGACTTGTCCAATTAATTACGATAATCCGATTAATCCCAGACTAGCGTTTTAAGGGTACTTCTACTTTTCTCATCAACCAAACAAGAACTGCATATCAGTGTAAGAAAGTGAACTCCAACATTTACACCTAGAACTCAAATTCATCCATGAAATTCAAATCTAATTCAACGAGCATGAATCACACAAAACAATGGAATGAACTGTAATCTATACATGCACACAGCATTTTCAACTCAAAACGATTCGATTTAGCCCTAAGCTCAACGATCTTTGCTCGATTTAACCACAAGTGACGATTTTGTTCTAATTCTACCTAACAATGCTCGTTACCTTCTGAACAATCGGATCGAGAACGGCAACAACATCGAGAAGATCCGGATCCAGCCCGATCTCCTCCCTGGCCTCCCTCGTCGCCGTCGCCACGTCATCGGCGTCGCCGTCCTCCCTCTTCCCGCCGGGAAAAGCCACCTCACCTGAAAACCAAACCAAGATCGATCCACGCACCATTTCAGCAAAATAGAACCAAATCGGAGCCAAAACTCACCGGGGTGGGAGTTGAGATTCGAGGCCCTCTTGGTGAGGATCACGCGGAGATCGCCGCCGTCTCCCCGGAAGATGCAGACCAGAACCGCCGCTCTGCTGGTTGGATTCGACGGCGCGAGGCGGTTGTTGCTGTGGAGACGGAGTCGCTGCGCTGCATTATCGAGATCTTCGTCTCCGGGTGGTGTGGCTCCTCCGTCGGCGCTGGGTCTGGTTGTTGAAGAAGCCATGTGAGTCTCTGCCATAGTTGTTGAAGCATAGTTGGAGATTTATTCTCACATATTTTTTAGCTCGGTGGTGGGTACGATTATTTACTATTTTTGAACCCTCCTATCTTGAAATTTTAATGGAACATGTAGAGAAATTTAGGGGTTAGGATTTTAGACCCAGAACTAGAGATCGAATTGAGACTGAACTGGAATTATAACTGAAAAATTGAAAACCGTTACTAACAGATCTAGTTATTTGATCGAGAGAAACATTTGATTTCGATTTTGATTCCTAAAATTTAGAATTATCGGGTAACCAACAAGAATCGAAACTGATTCTAAATAAAAATTTATCTTTTATTTTTGTTTTATTAGCAAACTATATAATTTGATTGGGTTGTAATAAGTAAGTTTTATCTTTCAATTTTCGTTTGAACTTTTAAAAATGACAAATTTAAAGTTTTTGTCTACAAATCGGGATCAAAATCGTCTAATTCTTACTATAGATCAATCAAACGGTTCTAATAGATATAATCGAAAAATTAAACTAGAGAACCGATTTTCAAATTGAGAACTGATAGGTCTGGTTTCAAAACCGTGCCCACTCCTTAAGATACAATTTTCAATTTTACATGATTTGGTATCCTTGATCAAGAGGAGATGGGATCAATAGTCGAGAACTCGCTCTATTGTCAATTTTACAACAAAACAAAGCATTTAAATTTCAACAAAAATCTAATATTTTCAATTTGATAGAGGCACGACAAAAGGCACAAAACTTGCATTGTTGTCGTCCTTTGTAAAGGTGTCAACGGGGCGAGATTGGTATGCTACTTTTTCTTGAATAGACCACGAGGGGATTCACATTCTCATATCATATTCTCACTCTTACTCCTTCCGAGCATATATATCCCCATTTCTTATATTTGATTGAAATTATTTTAAGATATTTTAATTAAATATGTATATTTTTTTGACGATCACAACTACCTGAATATATTATTTCAAATCGTTACAGAGAACATGAGTTAAAGAAGCATAAAGATTTTTTATTACATTATAAGTTATGGACGTCAATTCTCTATCCGACTCGAGTATTTTTATTGTCTTTAGTCTTGAGTTATATGTGTATTGTTACTGTTGTATATCTCGTTATGATTCAATGGCTTTTTAAACAAAATGAGTATAAAAAAAACTTGGCAACAATGGCTTGTAACATTCAAATAATCTATTTTTGCATGCAAATTATGTTCATACCATGAATGCCTCATACCAAAACTCCATATTAATGCGATAATAAAATAATAAAAGAAGCTTTTATTTATAAGGTAATTTCACTATCATAAAATAACAAATAAAACCCAACATAATGGTATATTTTAAAATCTTTTTCATCATCCTGAATCTATTAATTTTTCTCGCACACTTAACTATAGAAAATGAGAATTGTTTCAAATCACTTTTTAAAGTGAAATCATGATTTTTGTTAATATAGATCTTCACACTAACAAAATATTCAACCCATGATTTGAATTAAGTCAAAGTACACAATAATTTCGATTCAATCAAAATAAATATTTCATTTTAAAACGAATAGATATGATTTTAGGAGATTAATGAATAACAATATTATATATAAGGATGGATTCGCGTACAAATGCATCATTCACGTGCAAATATGCGAATAAACCAATGCCGTCCGATCGTCCTATCAACGACCCAAATGGATTGCAATTTACAATGGCATGGGTCATAATTAAGTCGTCGTCCGTGCCTAATAACGCACCGAAAGACTTGGGCGAGGGGCAATATTGTATCATCGCTTTCCATGGAATTCGAATCGGACTGAAGCCCTTGATTCTCGATGATTCACGGTCTTTCCAAAATCGGAATATTTCCTTTTCCAAAATCTTCAAACCCTACTGATCCTTCACGCCAATATTCGTCATTGACCTTTCTACTCAAACCCTCTCTGCATGATTCGTCCTTTTCTGAGGGTTTTTTTCGATCTTCTCGAATGGCTCCAACAACGCGAAAATCTCATAGGATTTTGAACTTGCCTAA
>JAYMTP010002336.1:0-20154 GCA_036897365.1 Geranium brycei
AGACAAGGAAAATGTGGAAGTAGCAAGATTACAGGTTGAGGGTTGTGTTAAGGATCATGTTAAATCTCTCAGCTCTCTCAGTAAAGGCAGCGGTGAGTTATTTGCTCTTACCATAACCAAGATTTATTAGTATGCTAGAGTTACATATAGAGTGTTTCTCTATTTACTATATTTTCACAATCACCTTACGATGGGTGATACCATGCTCTTTGTTCTTACTAGCAATACACCTTCTGTGCTACTTAATTTTTGTTGCCAATGCAAAGGTTTGTCTTCTACTAGTATTGGCTGAGAATCTAAAATGGTTATTTGAGGTACCATTATGGACAGGAATTCGTTCCATTCCATTTTGTTATAATATTCTAAGTTATAAAGCACCAATCCACCATTGAGGTGACTTATCCTGCAGGATTCATGTGTCTGGCACGGACAAGCTCAATCTCAAGCTCAAGCTTTGGGCACGTGTTTGACATGCAAATCCTATATTTAAAATTTTAAGAAAATAAAAATATGATTAATTTTTGAGTGAGTGAACTAACCCAATCATATTTCACTCCATCTCTCCTAAGATCAACAAAACTATCCTATAAAGTTAACTGTCTCTATTTAGTTTGTAATGAAGCTGGCTTAGATTTTTATGTGACGAACATATTTTAGTTTTGAGTATCTAACTTTATTAGATTTGTTTCAAGTCAATTTAGGTGTTTAGTTCCCATGTTTATTTTATTTCTAGTTTGTTTTTTATTCCAAGTTTATTTCCTATTTAGTCAGGACAGTCTCCTATGTACAGGGGTTTGTCATTGTACTCAAAATTTTAAAAAACTATTACAATTATATCAATTTTCTTTTATTTCAACATGGTATTAGAGCTCATTGGCATCTTTGTTTTTCTTTTTCCAAAGAAATCTCTTTTTTCTTCCTTTAATCCCTTTTTCTGTTCGACAATTGATTAGATTTAAGAACCTGGTGCCTGAGTTTAAGTTGGATTAACTCGTTATTATATTTTGATTTCTCCACCAATAGTATTCAAAATAGATTATTTTCATACATAAGTGGGTGATTTTTCACTGTTTTCAACGTATGGCAGTGACTTTCTCTTTACTTTTGGCGAGTAGGATAAAAGGTTTAGGCCTTTCATCTTGATTATACTCGTAATAGAATTGGAATTTTTATAATTTCACTGTAGCAGAATTTGCTCTCTTAAAATGAACTTTGTATTTCTTTGGAAACTCAATTCTGCCAATTGAACTATTCAACCAAAAATTTCTTGGAAATTGAAATCTCATAATTACTACTCTAGCTCTCTTATTCTTCTTCTCATTTTTAAGCTTTAGTCCTGAAATTGAAAACCATTGTTGGATTGTTTGTGGTTGGGGTTGTTGGTAGTAGAAGAAATTCTACCATATCACGATGGTTAGAGGTTTTTCCGACACTTACCATCGCCATTTCGCTGCTCATCCCAGCCACATGCTCCCTCATGCACTGCTGATAGAAAATGCTGATTCCTCACTTACACATCAAATCTACACAGTTCTGCTCATCTCTTCTCACTCTTTTCAGCATCATGTTTGGAGGCTTTCAATCAGCCAAATTCAAGACGCCATCATTGCCTGAACATGTTTCTGGAACTTTGTCTGACGTGCTTCCTACTATGTCTGTCTCCGACCTTGAGTCGAGTAATCGTGCTCCTTTTTATTTCTCATGCTCCTCTCATTACTTCCGAAAAATTGTATGGAAGTGTCATCCATATATATGCTTTTTGTAGGATTATGGTTTCTTGGGCAAGTAACCCCTGTGTTTTCCCCCATTAGTATTGATCCACTGCAAGGTCAGTTGTGTTATGCTATCCGGGTTGCACCTGAGATTAGTGTTAGAATTATTTAAATGTTAATTTAGTAGTTGGATTCACATGTCTTTCCTCTTCCTAGTTTCTTTCATATTTTTATATAGGCCAATCTCCCATGCGTAGGAGGCTATCGGTGTAGTTAAATATTAAAAAGACTATAAGAGTAATGTCAATTTTCTCTTATTTCAACAAACTTAAATTAATTTAAAACTACAAATTACTTCAATTTATTATATTTAATATACTCTTGTTCCTTAATAATTGTTCTACTTTCCTAAATTGAATGTCTTGGAATGTGTCTCTTTTCCTTTCGGAAATGCAGATTATGTATGAATTACTAGAAATATCTTTTTTAAGATTTGAGTTAATATAGCATAGGCGTATTAGTGAATGGGATCACATGAGAAAAAGGAACACCACTTTCATCAATTTTTAATATTTGCAAAAAATAAAATAGCACACTTATTTTGAAATGGAAGGAGTATTTTTTTTATTTCATAAAGTTTTAAGTTCTATGTTTTTTGTGTAAGACGGATCAGGTGTCAATGTTGTGTTCCATATACAAGTTAGTATTTCATCGATTACAAGATAATCCTTTTTGGATTTTTTTGGAATTTCTTTGATATGAACCTAATGGGATATTGATTTTCATGAATTTCAGTTAGTCATGAAGATAACAGAACGAAAACATTTAGGCAATTACAGGTGGAGGAAGACGATGAAGAGAGGTTTCAAGCTGATCTAAAACAAGCTGTTCGCCAAAGCCTTGGTAAATATATTTTATAATTCTTTTCATAGTTTTATTTGGTATGATGCTAGATTATCGAATTCTTATACCAGTTCGTCAAACTAGCTAGTGTAGCAGAATGTGGGTTATTTCTAAAAGATTTAGATTAATAATGTTGCAATCCACACACTTCCATTGAGCTCAATATTTATCGTAGAATCACTTCAAATTTTCTCTTGATGAGTGCTGTCATACCTTTCATTTGTATAGCACGTGATAGATCTCAAGTGATGTTGTGAAAGTCATGATCCATGGGATTTCTATGCTAGCATATCTGACGTGGATAATTTTGAATTATATGCTACCTATTAATCTATTATGCTTAGTGTGGGCATGAGTTATGATGTTGTAATAGCAAGAATTCAGTTGTGTGCAGCAGAAATGATGATTTGTTACTGGTTATTCAATTGAAATAGTAACCAATATTAGATTTTTGGGCTTTGTTTTCAATAATCTTCAGGATTATTGCCCTTATTGCAGTCAAGATTTATTTAACAAATGAAATAGTTTGGACAATATTTTACTGGGATTTCATGATGCCAGCTTAATGTTTTGTGAGATTATGATATTTCCTCTTCCGTTTTGTGTATAGTTAGGATGAGCAAGAGATTAGTAAATATACTCTTGGGTTCTCCGGTTTTACCCCTTCTATAAGTACTGAAGGGTGCTGGCAATAAAAATAGAACTGCTGCAAAATGCTTTTGAGTTATGAACCTACAAAATTAGCGCTCCTGTGTAAAGTCAAATAAAACCCTCATTTTAGGAAGGAGAAAGTAATGCATTTTGTCTTCCCAAGCTCAACAGATTTGTCTAGAATGTTCTCCAAATTTGGCCGTGTTTGGTTAAATACAAATAGTTAGATAATTGATGAAGAATAAAAAAATGGTTCTGTTGAATATGGTGGCAGGTGTCTTTTTTGGTGTTGGTGTCCATGTCCTTTTTTTATCAGCAATAGTTCTGGAAATTCTATTCTACTTGTCTGTACCAAGATTCAAACTCAATACCTCACCTATGTATGTAGAAGTGAGCCCCTCTGCACTTGGCCCAACTTATGTTGGTGTTGGTGTCCATGTCACCTCCTCTATGTTCTCTACGGAGACAAGCTAGACTGACACTAGCATTCCAAAGTATACATAAGCATTATATTATGCATTTTATTATGTAATTGGTGGAATTCTTGAACTATATTATATACAATTTATCCCTTGTTTTATAATATTTCCCTGATGTAGAGTGAGCTCGAACTAGACAAGATCTGGGGTTCCGAATTGGAGGATCTAGTGCACATATTTAAATACAATTGAAGGGATCATGATTGTTTGAATTGGTATTCTTGTCCCATAAAATAGCTTTTAAATGTTTTCAACTTTCTGACTCTACATTTTCTTTTGCTTAGATACATACAAAGCGCGCCAGAAGTTTCCTTTGTTTCCATCTTCTAGGATGCCAAATAAAATATCTGTAGAATCAGATGATCAGTGTGTTTCACGAAATGAAGTCACGGTTGAAAGTGTAAGCAGCGATGATGTTTTTGGTACAGGCCTGAAGAATGAAGTTGGTCAATATAATTGCTTTCTGAATGTTATCATTCAGGTAGGCTTCACATTCAGTAATTGCCCCCTTTCACGGCCTGTGTTGATTACCTTCTAAATATTCTAATCTCATTGAACGAATGTTCTGAAAATATTTTTATATGGTCCAGTCTCTGTGGCATTTAAGACGTTTTCGGGATGAGTTCCTGGGGAGATCAAGATCCAACCATGTTCACGTTGGAGAGCCATGTGTTGTTTGTGCACTATATGATATTTTTACTGCACTGAGCATTGCGTCTACAGATACAAGAAGAGAAGCAGTTGCCCCCACTTCTCTAAGGATAGCCCTTAGCAACCTGTATCCAGATAGTAACTTCTTCCAGGAGGTAATCATATATAGCTGTGCTTTGTACAACTACAGAATATTCCTTTTTTCTAAAATAGTTTACTTAATTTTTTTGAAATGTTAGAACTGAATTCTAGTAATTGGCAGGCTCAGATGAATGATGCTTCCGAAGTATTGGCGGTGATATTTGACTGCCTTCATTGGTCATTTACTCCCAGTTCGAGTGTTTCTGATACTGATTCTCTTGAAAGCAATTACCCTGGCTCTTGGGATTGTTCAAACAATGCTTGTATTGCTCATACCCTCTTTGGGATGAACATTTTTGAACGAATGAATTGTTATAGTTGTGGTCTTGAGTCCAGACATTTGAAATACACTACTTTTTTCCATAATATTAATGCCAGTGCCCTTCGGACTATGAAGGTATGCGCATAGTTGGATGCCTTTTAGTTAACTTGCTTTAATTAATTAATTTACTTCAGGTGGCCATGACATTGTGTTTGATGCATCCCACTGGTTTCAAGTCTAATATGATTCTTGCTGGCTGCAGGTTATGTGTGCAGAAAGCTCATTTGACGAGCTCTTAAATGTTGTAGAGATGAATCACCAGTTAGCTTGTGATACAGAGGCCAGTGGCTGTGGGAAGCTCAACTACATCCATCACATTCTTTCGACTCCACCACATGTTTTCACAACAGGCAAGAGAATTCTCTCATTGATTATGAGCAGTGCCTTTTCTAGAAAGTCATAAAAATAAATACATGCCTTGTGGTTTGCAGTTCTGGGTTGGCAGAATACTTGTGAAAGTGCTGAAGACATATCCGCAACATTGACAGCACTTAATACTGAGTTAGATATCAGCGTTCTGTATCGCGGGTTGGATCCAAAGAATAAGCATAGCTTGGTTTCAGTGGTATGTACATCAGTAATTGCGAAAAAGAAGAGAAAATTTTACTTTTTGTATGGACATCTTTCTGTAGCTGCAACCTCTATAACTAAAAACTTAGGTTTCAATCTCAGAGATAGCTGATACAAAGGGTAGATTAAAAATTTAAAACCATGAGTCAAAGGTATATGTTGAAGCAAGTTCAACATTTAAGTTTGCTTGGACTGACATAGGATGGAGAGAGGAAGACGTTAAGCTTATAATGGCCAAGGTTAATGGTTCAGAAGCCAAATTTTATGGCCTCATATCCCCAAGCCAGTCTAGAATCGGAAGGGAAAGGGTTAACTGGAGAAATCTCCAAATCCGTATTGAGCAGTGTTATGGAACTCGGGATTTTGGACCTCCCCGGGACAAGAAGTGGAAAACTCGGCCAAAAATCGATCGAATCGGAAATTTCAGGCCAAAACCAGTCAAACTCGATCAACTCACTAAAAGCCAGCTTTAAAAAAAATTATTTCAATTGTTTATTGTCCATAATAGTTAATCTTCAAATACTGTATGTTTGTTGCTCTTAATAGTTAGTAATGTTTGTTTAGTAATTAGTAATTTACTCTTAACAAATTTTTAGTCAAAGTGATCGAAATTGTGGTAAGAGAAAATTGTGATAGTTCACAAGTTTGGAATTAAAAGTGACTAAATATTGTTGATTGTCTTTAATGAACAATATATATAATACAAAATGAGTTTTGCTGAGTTCTCCCCGAGTTCTCGAAACTCCCCATTTGTTGGCTCACTGAGTTCTCCCCGAGTTCCGAGTTTCATAACCTTGATTTGAGCCATTAATTTAACAGTAAAATAGCTATTATTGAAGTCCAGTTTTGGCTCTTATCTAGCAAGTAATTTTGCCGTTCCAAAAAGAATTTAAGTTGGTGGAAATGGTGGCTATAACTATATGAAGTTTATCTGTCTTGAGCCCAAATCTTGACATTTTTCTGTTGACATTCTCGTTTGCCATGCAATGTGTTTGAAGTCGTAGTGTTGGACCGTTGGAGATATATCATTGATGATCGTTGAAAATTTGTCCTCATCTATGTTACCTTGCTTTGGTCCTAGGTTTGCTACTATGGGCAACATTATCATTGCTTTGCCTACAGTCATGATCACGAACAGTGGATTATGTACGATGATAAAACTGTAAAGGTAAGGTTTATGAGTGCTTCAATTATATACCCATCATTTTGGTGTGATTTATTGATCAATGTGTATATAGGTTGTTGGTGGCTGGGCTGATGTACTTACAATGTGTGAACAAGGGCATTTGCAACCTCAGGTCCTTTTCTTTGAAGCTGTAAACTAGTTTCTGGACATACATACCGTCGCAATGATGCACACCTGTGAAATTTTGATGTGAAATCTAGATATTGTGATATAGATGAAGGTTTTGTAGAGGCAACCAGATTGTTCAGGATGGTTGGATACTAGAAGTAGGTTTTATTTTACCTTGTGAATTTCAGATGATTGCAGCTATAATCATATTGTATAAACAAAATAGGGAAATTTTGGCTTATTATTTTCTAGACCTTTTCAACAAAGTGGTTGGCTTTAGAGATGTGCAATCAGGGAATGGAGCTTGACATGTTGATTTCTAATGGTACTCAAATAGCCAGTTGAATTAAGTCTTATTAGATTCAAATAACACTTCATTTACAACTCTTCTATGTACATCTCGTTTTGCATTATTACTTTTGAATTGTCAGATGTTTTATTTTTTATCCATATGTTCCTTGCTCATTATATTGTTACTGTGAACACTTCTTTAAATTATCAATTAAAATTGATCTTCACGCTATACCTGATGAGATGGAGAACCATCAATTGACAGGAGACGGACCATGCATCCACATTTAAGGCCGATAAATTCTTAGTTTAGAGTATCTTGGAGACTTCATAATGTGTTTTAGTATACTTTTATTGCTAAGGACATTGCTTCCAGGATTGAATCACACTTAATTGCTTAATCTTCAACTGGTTGACTTCACATCATCCATCTCGGTGATAGTGGTACATCTCTATATATGAAATGATTAACATACTTGTAAAATTTGATTGTAAGGCTTCACTGGGATGTGCGTGTACGACCAATTACAGGTTGCTTTTCGTTTTGTCAACAGTGAAAATCCGAATTAGTATGGAAGTGTAAGATTAGCAAGTGGTCGCTAAGAAATCAAGAAATCAAGATGTGCGTCGGAAAGTGGACGTGAAAATTTCGGTAAGGAGGGAAGAGGTGAGCTCTCGACTAATTGATCCATTATTAGTGATTTTCGTAATATGATCAAAATTATAATTATTAAATTTTACCAACATAATTGATTTTGTTCACTCTACTAACCTAGGCGAACCAATGGAACTTATTTTAATTTTATTATAATAATTAAACTTTAATCGATCATTGAACATGAAACAATAATCCATATGAACATGAAACAATAATCCATATGAGAAAACTTTAAATTTTATATAAGTGTTACAAGAGGTTCTTATATAGGTCATTTATTTGTTTATTTTTAATTTCGTCAATCACCTTAAATGTTTTGCCAAACTCAAATTCGTGTTTAGTCAAAAACGAAAGAAAACTCCACGAGACTCAGACTTCCTGGACTTCGCCGAGACCACTGCCTCGACTTTGTCGTCCCTCCTCCTCCATTGCATGTCTATTTCCCTAAATTCCGATTTTTGTTTTCAAGTGTTTTGGGTGTGAACCGAAGGTTTGTGATTGATTTTGTGGATTTTAATGGGTATATGGATTTCTATTGTTGGATTTATGACATTTGTGAGTTAGATCCTGTTGAACATCTCTGAAAATTTTATTTCTATGGAGTTTGATTCAATTGTTTGTGTTTTTAGTGTAAACAACAACAGGAGGTGTGTTTATAATTACTGTTTTAACGAAATAAAGGAGGAAGCTTTCTTCAACGGTGATTAAATAGAGGAAATGGGAGAGAAAAGAGGAACAATGGAATGAAAATTTGAGGAGACGTCGAGGTCAGCGGGATTTGATCGGAGTGGAGGGAGAGAGAAGGACGGGATGGACTAAATGCACTTGAATACAAATTTGAAGTACAATTAAGGATGTTCATTTCACTTTAAAATAACGGTAAATAATGAATAAAAAAGTATTTTGGTCATTTCTGAAATTTTAAAAAAATAAAAACAAACGAAGTTAGTAACAATGAGACAGAAAATTTTGGGAAAACTTCATTTGACTACAATTAAAATATACGGTTTTGCATATGACTACACCTAGATATATTTTTGGCACGACAGATACTAAAGTTTGGAATTTTTTTACACTGTTACATTTTCCGTTAGATTTTATCATTTTTAATTTGTGAAATGATTAAAATACCTTTAGGGGTAAATTGATTTTTTTAAATTAAATTGGAAAGACTAAAATGCTCTTACCGATTAATTTAATTTTCAAACACATGTCATTTACCACTTCACTCTCCTCCTCATCTCTCCCATCTCTCTCCTCATGTGCTCTCTTCCAACTCATAGCATTCAACACTCTATGTGATCCTCAAATAAATTCAATTTGTCAATCCAATTAATTCACCATGACACCATCCTCTCACAAATCCAAAAATATATCACTATCACAATCTGCTAACATAAAACTCTTCTAAAATAGGTCAATAGGAAAAGATTTAATGTCTATTTTTTACTCACCGCCATCAAGTTTAATGAAGCTACAATTCTTATTTTGCAATACATAACCCATAAAATAATTGTAGATGAGATGATAAAATAAGCATACATCTACCGAACTCTATGATTTTAAATAACAAGTTCAATTCACTTCACTTTAATTCAATTCAACAATAACTAAATCTGGTCAATTTCAGTAGAATTTACTTAGCTCAATAGATGTAGAAAAATATTATAAAAGTACCCAACTTAATTTAATAATTGCAGTTGAATATTTCAAAACAAAATTGATTAGCTTACATTTCTTTTGAGAGTTCTTCAAGCGGTGGTTCATCCGGTAGCAGTGGCGGTACCAAATAGAAAATTGACAGTTTCAGTGGGCTGCACGTTGGGTTCGGTGGTGGGATGAACTGAGGGAGCACCGCCGATGACGAGACCTTCTTGCTAGACATAAGTGACGGTGGTCATGTCGTTGGGAAGAGCGATGGTGGCGAAAATGATGATCTCGTTGTTGACGAAAGTGGCGGCAAGATTGGAAACTTTGAAGGTCATATCAACCTTGGCAATGTCGGTGCCCAAGGAAGTGATGGATGAGGTGTAGGTGTGCATAGCGCCGGTGGAGTTTTGGAAGGCGATGAAGGCCTGAGAGCCCACCATCTTGGGGCCGGCGGGGTTGAGGGCATAGGTGGCCGAGTGGGAGGAGGAGGTGGAGGTGTGGCAGAAGGCAATGTCGAGGGTGGAGGAGGACTGGGTGTAGGTCTAGTGGAGTAAGGAGTTGAGGACATAGAAGTTGTTGCAGGAGGCGTACACTCTATTGTCGTCGGTGAAGCCATCTGATAAATTAAAAAATAAAGTTAGGTGACCTATATGAGAACTCAAAACTTTTAGATGTACCCAGACATAATTATCACTAGAATAAACGAACAAGAGTTTTGACACTTGACCATAAATAATACGTGAGCAACACACTTTTATTCTTATTCTTCATTCATATCTTACCTCTCCAAAAACATGGTCATGGTCCTCTTATGTATAAGAGTCCTTCACGAATCGACAAGTCATTCATCAATCTTCCTACATAAGTCACTCACCAATCTTCCTATACAAGAAAGTCATAGGTGGTGGACACATATCATTTACAATGCTTCCCCTTGGACACCACCTACTTACAAATAATTATGTTTAACTTTAGAATGAAAAAACCAACGAGATAAAACTAAGTAAAGATGTATCTAAAGTGATGTTGGACGTGCATAAAAAGTTGCCCCGTTAAAAATTTCCTGCTCCCTAATCAATGCTACCCATGATCGATACTCCCCTAATTGTTGCTCTCCTTAATAATTGACAATGTTACTTTTTGTTGCTTGCATAGTCGAGTCGATCTCTTACATAAGTTTCTTAATAGATGTTGAGTTTTAGCGAATAAGTATGAAAGATTTTTACTAAAAAGTAATTTCTTTATATCAATCTCATGACTCTTTTGAAATTTATAAGTTTAAATCACTTTTAACTAGTCGTTCTCGAATCTATATATTTTATTGTATCCTCTTAAGTGCACTAATGCATAGTAATAAAATTTTTATGTAAAAGTAAAAAGTTTTTGGGTAAAAGATATGAAAAGGCGGAAGCAAAGGTAAATAAATAAATAGATTGGCGAGTGATAGGGAGATGAGAGAAGCAGTTGTTGTTATTGTCGCGTTTTGGTCCGTAGGTTTGGGTCTCGAGGTTTAGCTTCTCTCCTCCGCCTTCAATTCCATCAGCAGAAACGATTAATCGGAGCTAAAATGAAGACGACCAAGGGAGGCAAGGTCATGAACCCTACGGACGCCTACCGCAAGGAGCTTCGCAAGAAGGAATTGAAACGGGTATGTGTATTTCAATCCCTTTAGGCTTTTTTGCTTTCTCCTACATTACACGTATAATCGATTCACCATTATCTATTTGTTGCTCCAGTTAGTGCCCTAATCGGCTCCGTTTGTTTCCCTTGCTGACCAAATTGAACATTAGTAGAACTGGAATTTCAAATTTTGTGTTTCAACTCTTGGGTTTTCAAAAATATGTGCCTTTTTTGCTCTAATTGAGCTAACTAATGTGCTTTTGGGGTTTTACTATATGTTCTATTGGTAGAAGGTGTGGATTTTAATTTTCCCAATCAAATTAGGGATTAAGGAAGAAAGTAAATATAAAAAGGTAAAATTGTTGTGCACATTGACTAGTCATTTTCTTGGTTTTAGTCCCCAGTGAAGGATTTCCGTTGTTTTATCTTGTATTATATACAAAATAAGTTGGTTTATCCCCTGGTGTAGAATCGCATGCTCCTCTTCAAAACTTCAAATGCATACTACTTGAAGTAAAACTCACCAAAAAATTATCAAATTTGAAGTCAGAAGCATAAAATTAGTCTTTTGATGTGTAAAATTCACTAAAAGTCATCCAAATCTAAGCTCTTGTCCAATTCTGATTTGGTTGATTTTATTAGTTCCGGGCTTTCATTTGGATGGTTTACATCTGACCTAAATTGGTATCGTGAATTGGAAAAATCAGCTGTATGTGTACCTGACGCGAGTCAGTGTGTTTTGATTGGGAGTTAGATACTTTGCTATTTTTGTTTTCATACAGAACTAGCTGTTTGGAATTGGGGGAAATCAATTGTAATGTATGTTCTGGAATTTGAAGCATTTAATTTGCCTGGGGTTGTCAAAATGGATTAGTACTTTTGATGTTTAAATCTTCTTCTTTTTTTCAATGTCAAATAAAGATAAAAAATTGCTAAGATAGATTAAATCAGTTTGTTAATGGAACTCCAAATGAATCATAATTTCTAGAACGTTCAAAGACGTGCATAGGTTAAAAGAGAAAATGATTGAATCTATGGTATATGATGCAGGCATATATATAACGGGCAATGTCCATCCTACCTAATTATCTTAGGTGCTAAGTTGTTTAAAAATAATCCAATGTTTAGCAAGCTGTTACTTTTGAAAGAAGTGATAGTTGATTAGATAATGACTTTTATTTTACCAATACCATAGTCTGGCTTTGTATTTTATCCATTCAAGCCACCAAGGACTATGTCAAATGTTGCATCCGAGACTTGTAGCTCGTATGCAGGAGTTCAAATTTATAAGCCTCTCACCCATTCACAAGTTGTAGGCATGGACAGGGAATGTTTGTGTGTGTGCTTCAATTATAATTTTTTTGTACTTTTAGTCTTTGTTATTGCAGGTTTGGCTATCCATCTCCCATGCAATAACAGTTGTTATTTGCCCATGTTTCATCAAATTAGTCTTAACTTTTCTATTAAGCATGTTTTTAGAAATGTTATTTTCATTTGGTTAAGCATATGTGCTGGTTTAGTTTTGTTTCCCTTCAGCAAATTATTGTTTAGTGTGCTAGTTCATATCTAATTATTTCTTGCTTCCTAACAGAATAAGAAAGAAAGAAAAAAAGTAAGGGAAGTTGGGATCTTGAAGAAGGATCCTGATACACTCAAGGATCAGATTGGCAAGTTGGAAATGATGAGTAAGTCAGTGTTGCTGCATCCTCTTACTTATACTGTAAAATTGTTTAAAAATTCACGTTCTTTAGTTGGTCGGTTAGTGCAATAAGAAAATCAGGACTTATCTCTGCTAAGAGTTAATGAAAATAATTTATTTCTAGTCATTTTGAAGAAGTAAAATTTGTCGTCTGTGGATATAAGATTATGGTGCAACTTGCGCGTGGCTAAGAAAATAGTACATTAAGGATTGAAATATTTCATTTAACATGATTTATTACCATTCGTTTTCCTCTGATTGCACTTTACACCCACTTGAATAACTGTCTTTCTATAATGAATTCGTGCAGAAGCTGATGGTGCTTTGGACAAAGCGAGAAAACATAAGAAGAGACAACTTGAAGATACATTGAACCTTGTGATGAAGAAAAGGAAGGTAATAGTCATAAAATTAGTTTTTATTGGTTTTTGTCTGCAACAAATTTATTTAATTCCAAGAAGCAGAGACCAGGACTAAAAGAATCTCTGGACCTGCCATATTGACAATCACTCTATCCTAAGTTATGAACATATCACTGAGCAGCGAATTAGGTAGTCAAACTCATTACAAAGTCTTACTTTCAATAGCAATCAACTTAAAAGTTACAAGCGGCAATCCTGTGTCTGAAGCACACAAGAAGCTAACGGATGCCTCAAATAGATTCAGAAGCAGATAAAGTCAATGCCAGAACATTTTCTAAAACTCCATCAGACCCCAAACCTTTTTATTCGAAGATTAGCCGTTGAATGATTATCTCTCCAAAATTGGACCAAGGGAAAAGTTCATTCCTTAAGCGTCCAATCTTCTTAAGCAATTCCAATTTCTATTTCTGGATTAATTTTTTAGTTTATGCAGTCATTTTCTTGGATAGCTTTGTCTGTTTTTACACATGTTATAGAGCATGATTCAGGTTAGTGAGTCTGTACAGTGGCAATGACATCCATTCTAAAAAATATTATTTAGTGCTCTCTGAGAAAAAAGGCATGACGGTTCAATCATTCAGTAGAAACATGGACTTATTCTTGGACGGGTGTTTATTTTCACCTCTTTGTTTGTCAGGAATTGATGAAACAAAATATAAGTTTAACAGGGTCCAATGGTAAAGAAAATAAAACAATAAAGCTTATGATGTAGGAGTAATTCTTTAGTTTACATGTCCTCTCTATATGCAGGATGATTCATCATTAACACGTGTCATTCCCAAATAGTTACAGAAAGTTGAATTAAGTCGGGTCATGGCATGGTTTAACTTTCCTCCAATGCTCTTGAGTACTCTACAAGTCTAAGATAATATCCTCTTTCTTTTTTCGCTTTATGCACCTCATGCAATGCATACTTCAGGCCGTAGTATGGTTTGACCTATGGAGATGCATCATATTTCTTGTACGGTTGCCCCTCACTTAATAAGTTATAAGAATATTTGTTTAATTTGTTGGTCATTTCTAAATTAACCATGAAACTTCCACATTTTGTTATTTTGTCCTGTGAAAGTGAATCACACTTTATGGATTAGTTGACTTTTATGGATCATTAGTTTGCTTAGTCTTCTTATTTTGGATATGTGCATAGATATGCCAAGTCACCTTCACCCTTTTTGACAGGAATATGAAGAAAAAATGCGAGAGAAGGGTGAAACTCCTGTTATGTTTAGGTAAAGAAACTTTGGATGTAAGGTTTAACTTAAAACTATCTCTGGGTCTATATATACAGATTTGTGTTTGTCTTTTGGTGCAGTCATCTAGGACCTCCTCGAAGACGGACTAATGCAGAGGAAGATGAGAGAGTCAAGCACCCTAAGCCTGAAGTAATTTCTCACATCTGACTGGTATATAAAATGCTTTGGTTCTTTACTTATTCTGAATACAAATGTACTGACACTTTTTACAGGATTCTGTTTATTATCATCCTACACTAAATCCTACAGGTGCCCCACCACCTGGGAAACCTCCCATGTACAAATCATCAATAGGTATCCTTTGTGTCCTTAAAGTTATAATTGAATCTAATGCTAGTAACTCTCTTATATTGCTTCTCACTTCCTATTTCAGGACCAATTATCCCCTTATCCGAAGCTTCATCAAGTAATGCTGCATCATCTTCTAACACCGAGCTAGAGGAAGGTGCTTTAGCCGTACCTCCACCACCCCCACCACCTCCTTTGCCAGCATCTGGTGATAGTTCTGCTATTCCTGCATCATCATTGCCTTTACCTCCACCACCACCTTTGCCTCCAAAGCCTCCTATGGGAGCCCTCAATGGGGCATTGCCCCAACTACCTTTACCACCGCCTCCTCCTGGTCCCCCACCTAAAGAACAAGCTACGATTCACCCTGTACTTCCTTCACCGCCACCACCACAGTCAGCTCAGCCACCTCCACCTGGCACTGCTTCCACTGAAAGAAACCAAATTCTATCCGCTTTAGCTGATAACCCAACTTCAAAGGAATCTGCTCAGGCAATTCTTCTAATTTATTTTTAACATATATTTCTTCTTGCAAATGGGCATTAAATTTACATATAATGGATGAGACTAGCGCATTGACACCATATTGCCAGAGATTAATCTAGGTTTAATTGTTTTCATAGGAGTTATTGGACAGGTCAAGCATATGCTTGATTTGTCAAGTTCTTGAAGATTCTAACTAAAACCCAAAGATATTTGGTTATTTATTTGCTACTTAGAAATTAGCATAACATTTCATTCTACCATGTGTAGTTATCCACTATGCTGCCTCTGCCACCTCCACCTGGGATGCCACCAAAGTCGGCAACCAATGACTCTGATGGTGTGTCTCCTGAAGCTGATTCCAAGGCTATTTCAGAAACTAAGGATCCATCTAAGATGATTCCCCCACCACCTCCTCCAAGGCAACAGCCTCCAATGTCTGGACTTCCCTTAATCCCGACATTGCAGTCTGATGTATTACCCCCAGGGATTTCACGTTTTCCTCCACCCCCACCTCCACCAGGTATGCGACCTCCACTATCTGCTCACGGGCTTTCTAATCAGGCACCTCCTCCTGAAATGATGGTCCCACTTATGCCTAGACCACCATATGGACCTCCTCCCGGACCTCCTCCCATAATGTTCAGACCACCTCTTCCACCTGGTCCTCCCCCTACCTTCCAAGAAGGTGATCACACTGCATATAGACCAACCGTCCCCCAGAAACCTTCTTATGTGAAATCTGCTGCTTCGACTGTTGTGAAAAGGCCACTCGCTCAGCATACTCCAGAACTTACCGCAATGGTATGTTGATTTAATCATTTTTTCAGCAAAATCTTATTCATTTTATGAACGTATTTGTTTCATCAGCAATAACTTCAGGTGTAGGGATTGGATTTTATGGACAGATTGATGATCTAGTGTACTCTATTCCCTTGAGAACATGTGTTTTGATTAAATATACAGTAGAACTGCAGAGGATTCAATAATGTCTGTCAGAATACAAGAAAATCAATTGCCTCTTAACATACCCATGAACTGTCATGATTAATAAAATATAGGGAGTAGGACATAATCTTTGAAGTAATTGTGATTTAGTTTTCAATTGGAGGATTTATTTGTTCCAAACGAAGTATGCAGACTGTGGAGCAACGGTAGGATGACGTAGTTGATCTTGAGTCAATAAATTAGTTTATCTCCCAACTTTATGCCAATATAGCTTGAGTCAATAAATTAGTTTATTTCCCAACTTTATGCCAATATCTATCTGAAGCATTTTATATCTCTGTTCTTTACTCAGATTCCAGCATCTGTTCGGGTGAGGAGAGAGGGTGTAGTTTCAAAGCCAAAGCCAAAGCCCTTGCAATCAACTGCAGCAACTGTCGTCCGGCCTGCTGCACCTACCATGGTGAAACCAGGGTCTGCTAACTCTTCATCATCAGCAGCACCCAAGGCAAAGAGCATTGACGATTCATATATGGCCTTTTTGGAGGATATGAAAGCTCTAGGCGCACTAGAAGGATGAGACTCATGTACTGCTGGCTGTGATTGCTGGAGCTCAAATACAAGCATTTAATGTCGTCAATCAGTAGCATTGGGTTTCCTCGCCATCTGGTAAACTACTATTGGGGATCTCTTATGTGATGTTGATCCATTGTGCTTTTGCCAAAATGTTAGATCATAGATGAGACTCTTGGCCACATCACTTGGATGAACCATATATAATTTTATCTGGATCTTAGTTGGAAAGTGTGTTGGATTAAAATTTTTAACTCGCTACATACTGTTATTATTATTTGACTATATTCAAAGCTACACCCTAAAGTAGGGTGAGAAAATGATCTGAACCCATGGGGGATAAGATGTCCCCTACATATTTGGGTCGAGCTGAAACATTTGGGGTCAAAGTAGGGTTTAAGATTTGTATCGGAGTCAGTCCATGGAATTCAAAATTCACCTTGGACCGACCTGCCCCATTGCTAAAGATATGCTTTTTTAACGTTTCAAGCTGCCAACGGTTTTATATAACATGTTATTTTCCTATTTTAATTAGTGGAGAAAGTATTGAATGTGTTGCGGAAATTATATGTTAATGTTGAGTTATTAAAGGTGCAACTAAAGTTTAGTTTCCAAAAACAAGACTTGATGAAAAGATCCAAGACAAAAATGGAAGAAAGTTGCTCTTAGATATATCCCTATTTATCATTTCACACGTTTCTCTTTTATAGGCAAAAAGGACAATAGTGCGCACTAAATGAAGAAGAATCAACCCAAAACATGTGTAAGTTTTTCTATGATTCGAGACAGAGCCACATGATTTATTACAACAAAATACTCTATATTAAATTGAATAGTCCCTCCTTTTTTCTTTATTATAGCAATAGTTACCATTCACAATAGTTATGTTTGCCGGATTTTCAGTCAACAATGATTAAGTTTGTTATTTTCTCATTGTTACTAATTCTATTAAAATTTAAGCAGAAAAAACAAAAATGTTTCTCCACTTCTTAAAAAATAAGGGTAAAATTAAAAGATAACAATGTATTATTTTATTTTTTGCAAGAAGTGTCTGTCGAGTAATAATTATTTTGCAAAATGTGTACATTTGTTTAAAATAATAAAAATGCTCTTTAAATTATAATTTTTAACAATGAAGATAAAAATATGCTCTTGCAACTCGAGTTCGCCAGTTTTGCTCTTAACTTCAAACTCGTTTAGATTTGAAGTCTCATGGACGGACATCAATGACGGGCAAGAGAAAAAGAAAATTGACAGACTGGAGTTAAATTATTTTTATCTTTTTTGATAAAAAACTTAATTTTAGGTGGGTTTACATAATTTTTAGATAAATATAATTTTATGAGAAAATGGTAATTTGACTTCCATTTCTTTTGTAAAATTGGAATAGCACACCACAACTTTTTGCGAATTACCCAAATAATTACAATATACCATTGGTTAAAAAATTCGAATGCTTCTAATATCATCCTTCTTCAATCCCTTGCTCTTCGACTCCTCGCCGACGATGAAACCAAATCACTTCTCCGTACCACAGACATAAGTTTTAGCAAGAGCTCTAAATATTATAACATTGCATCAGTCGAGGATGAAGTCCATGGTGGTTGTTGGATGGATCTAGTTGCACTATGTTTGTGCGCAATAGATATCGTTGGAGCACATAGACAATCTAAGAATCGGCGTTGCTATCATCTATTTTCATCTTCGTTACCCTCGATTTGGCACCGTTGCCGTCTATCCAAATTTGTTGTCATTGATCCGACTTCGTTTCTGCCGAGCTTTGAATCCATATTGGACTAGCATGGTAGAGGGATGGACGAAAGATGAACGCTGATTATGTTATGGGATGGATAGGGACAAATGACAAGGGTGTTGTGTGATGGGCAAAAATGGAGGACGATGGGGAGATGAAGGTTGAAGGTGTTGAAAGTTGATCTATATCTAGAATTGAAGGTTGAAGGCGTTGATGTGACATCAACATCCCTTTATTTATTTTATTTAAGGATATTTTTTTGTTATTACATAAAAATAGGGTTTTAGGTGACCTACGAATCAAAATTTTTGTTCAATTTAATTGACTGTGTAAGAAAACACATAAAACATTTAAAATGAACACTGTATGTATGGAGAACCGGGCCAAAAGCTAGTTTAAACGATCTTGGACCATAAAATAGTTGATGTCCGCTAAAAATGTGTTGTTGGTGTGTGAAATCAGCTGGTAATGTTAGACCATTGTGTCATACTGAAAGGTAGCACCTAGAAGCACCCGGAGGACGGAATACACCTAGACATATTCATTTGTATAGCCATAAAAATGAAAAAAATGAGGTAGAAAAACATGTACATTTTGATGCCTGGAATAGAACATAGTCCAACCACATAAGAGATATCATATTTATGGATCCCCTGACGGGGGATTTCGTGCCCGAGGCGGTGGAAAGAGAAAGTTGGCTTTCCCAATCTTGCCATTCAAACATGCTTAATTTCCCTGAAAAGAATTTCTGAGGGCCTTTTCATAATCCACGATTTTACATGCCTCAATATGAAAATTATAAAGGTAGGAGGAGCCTTACGGAATTACGATCTCAGATTAGTTTGGGTGAAGTGTGTGAGGTATAACTGATAAGAATTCCCCATTCCAAGTTGGTACTACTAGAGAGGAGGCACCGATGCTTGTCGTAGAGTTTTAGGTCATCGTTGCTTGCAAAAGAGCTTAATTATGTTTGACCGGAGCGGATGTGGACGACCGGAATGGTGCGATAGCAAATCCGACAGTTCTTGTACATCTCATATGTCAGGAAAATCTAAATTACGTGGAGCTTGAAACTTTGGAAAAGACACTCCACACTGAGCCAAAGGTAGGGAGTACGTGATTGGAGGTGGCTTTATATTAGGAGTAGGAGGTGAAATCGATGGGTCGCCCCGATTGAGAGGAAAACTTGGTGTAGTGATGTGGACCCGCACACGGTTATTTCAAAGCCCTTAGTAAAATTGTTTTCGGATAGAGATCATATGTACAGCTAGTAAATTTCCCAAAGTGTTAATAATACTAGCAATGAATTTTGCATTCCAGCCAATTATAGGAAAACCCGTATTGTCAGCCCAATGGATGCGTCCTCCTAACAAGGCCTTGTTAGCGAGTTCACAAATAGCGATGAACCAGTGGTGCAGACAAGCCAATCCGTCCAACTTGCAATTCACCCTGACAATGACATTAGAAAATATAAAAAAAAGCCTTGCATCCCACACTAAAAACGCTGATGCCTAGAATTCTCACTTTGGGGATAAGATCGTAGACCTGGCAACATCAAAATTTGTTCTCCAAATAGCAATGATGCAACTAGGACTGTCCATTTTAACCAAAATACCATAATCGAACCGCGAACCAAACCACAAAACACCAAAAACTATAGATAATGGTTTGGTTGCGGTTCATTTTTTAAGTAAATCATTTAATTTTGGTTTGGTTTTGGTTTACATATTTTATAACCAGTGGTTAACCATAAAAACCGAACCATAATTGGTCGTACAAGTGTCAATATCCCGTAA
>JAYMTP010002337.1:0-20153 GCA_036897365.1 Geranium brycei
AAATCAGTTATAATAAATCACAAAAATTTATGGGACTAAGTCCAATTTGGACTCAACCATTAATTCTTGTACAATTACATTGTTACCCCTTTGATTTAATCAAATGACGATATTAAATTCAGAAATATCAATAATTACGACTTGATGCCACCGAAAAAGGAAAATTAATCTGGTTCATCAATTTTATGATTGAATGATTATTATTAGTTCTTATTTTCTCATGTAAGGTGTGGGATCTCACTTGATTACAAGCCTTCATAATTTATTTAGTTTCAATTTTGTAATTTATTTAATTAAATATGATTTTTAATTTAATTATTCATAATTTTATGTACTTGTTATTTCATCGAGATTTCATGATTTATATATTAATTAATTGTGATTTCATGATTTATTTATAGTTTCATTTCATATGAACATGTTTTATGTATTTACTGTTTCATAAACAAATAACAATTTATGTGCAGTAATCGAAACTGAGTTTTGGTTCCTATTTTTTGTGATGAATTTTGAACTCTATGACATTTCAAAACCTTATTAAGAGAAAAACAAATTAATATAACAAAATTAATTGGTGGTCAACAAAATCATGATGGTGATTTATTGAATCTTGTACCAAGAAAAGTACTCAGCAATGAAAATAAAAATAAGAAATGAGAAAAATAAATTCAATATCTATTTTAAATTTGAATATGGAAATAGAAAGTTCAAAATTTGCTTACTGGACAATCATCGGTTGATGTTGCTGATAATTCAATATCCATTCAAAAATTTAAAACAAAAAATATCCTTGTTTTTTTAATTGACCCAACTAACCCAGCCCACTATCCATCAAGGCCAGCCCAATCCTATACAAGTTTCTACCCCACCCCCTAACAACAAACCTACCTTAAATCCCACGAAACATGGCACAGTTCGAACCCTAGCCGAGGCCAGAAATTCGAACGGCTTGAACCCCTTAGTATACGAAACAAGGCAATTACTAATGTCTCGAAAATCAGTTACAAATGCATGTCTTCTTTTATCGGGTCGACTCCACTGCACGCACTAACAAATTGAATTGAGGACGCCGATCTCGACGTTGGTTACCACATACCAGATTAAGGCATCGGCGGACGATAAATCAGTGAAATCATTTGAACACCTGCAGACGATCTCTCAATAGCCATTTTCCACACAATCGGCACAGACTTTGCTGCGGCAGAGAAAGAGAGCCATCGATGATGGTTGTTTCATGATTAGGCCACCGAGGATGATCTCTTGCCGGCCATTTTCAATGCAACACAGGCGGCACCGGAGAAGCCGTCGCGACAGACGTAGAAACGTAGAGGGACGAGTCGATGCCGGAGAAGTCGTCGATGCAGTGACATGAGTAGAGGGACAAGTCGATGCCGTCGTAGAACCGAGATGCAATTTAGCTTGCGCCTATTTGGGATGCACCATAATAAAAACTCCATTTTAGACGAGAATGTAAGAATAATTACCATCCTCAATAGTTGTGATAATTAACCATTATTATCAACAATTTAATTAGATTAATATCAAAAAAGGTATATTTGTCCGGTCAAAAATATAAATTTAGCCCCAATAAATAACAGTTGGTGCCACCTCACACTCCTTGGATTTTTTTGAACATGATAGCTAGAGGGACATGGAGATCAAATTCTTTGAGCTACAAATCAGAAGCCCCATTCTTTGAGCTACAAATCTAAAGGCCCATTATTCATTTTCAAGAACAACGGAAGATAAGTTCACAAGTTCAGAAAATAAACTAGCGACTATCAAAATTGAGGGATAAACGTCGATAATACAAAATAATGCTATTAGTTTGGAGTGACAAGGAAGGCCAGCAAGTCGAGTCATGCACATGCATTATTATTACAAAAATCTACCCGAATCCAAAAAAACTCCAAAAGACTTTATTGTAGCGGACTTTCAGAAGTCATCATCTGTAGAGTACAACCTGGGAAATTCAAACCTATCAAGGTAAAAAATATAACAGCAAAAAAATAGGTTCAAGCCACTGGAAAAAATCCTCCAACTACTCAAGAGATACCTCCATTATCAAGGTGTGCTCTTTAGCATACCAATCTCTCTCGACTCTTAATTAGCAATTAACTTCCCTCTCTGGAAAAAGTCTAAATCTATCAGAGCAAGTATTCACATAATCCAGGCTAAAATGATGATACGTAGTACCTGTAACAGCTTCTCCTCCTACGTTTCTACTTCTGGCTTTGCTTGTTGTTGCAGTCTCTTTTGTTCCTGGGCTGCTAGCTACATTGTTACTAATAAAAGTCATGGTTTTCCTTCAGCTTGTAGCCTCTACAACCTCAGCTTCACTGTCACTATAATCTCCCCAACGTTTGGTTTTCGTTTCTTCAACTGCCAAGTCATTGGGAGTTTCTTTGGACTCAATGGTATCACTGGCCATGGACTCTGTAACCACAGCCTCTTCTTCAATTTTAGGAATAGTATTTTCTTTACCAACACATTGATTGTCTTCTGGTTTTTGCTCGGTTGGATGATCCCCGTCTCCAACTTCCATCGATGATTTCTCTGCATTCTCCTCTGCCACGTATTCTTCTTTGTTATCAGCACCATCATCAACAGTATCAACTGCAGGGGATTCGGCGGAACCATCTGGAGCTGCTGGCAACCCATCCTCAGTCAACGGAATAGCATTTACTGATGCAGAATATCCATTTGGGGACAATGGAACGCCATTGGGGGATATGGGGTAACCATTAGGGGAGACTGGGATGCCACTTGGAGATACCACAAAACCATTTGGTGCCACTACATAGCCATTAGAAACCCAAGGTTGACCAGGTACAAACTCTGCTGCATGTGGATTCATTATCCTAGGGGGGCTGAAGTGATTCCCATCCCCAGTATGTTCACCATTGTGAATGCTAGCTTTGTTACGTGGCACCCGGTTTCCAGATCTGTTATAGCCACCAGATAGTCGTGGACCATATGGAACCCTTGCGGTTGCTGATTGATGAGGAGATCTACGGGCAGGATTAACAGCAAGCATAGGAGGAATGTTTATAGGTGGGGGTAAAATTCCTCCATGATCTTTGAAGCCAGGAACTGGAACCGAGCCAAAAACTGGAACCATGGATGGGTTATAGGGAGGTGCAGCAGCAGACAATTTTTTGGTTGTATCTTTCCCAGTTTCTGCTTCATCTGGTTTTTCTTCCTCAGTTGCCAATGGTTTAACACTTTCGTCGCCCTGTGGCATATCGTGCAAATTCTTATCTTCCTCTGTCACTTCTTTTGTGGAAGATGAGTCTTTCTCCAGATCTGTTGCTTGGAAATTGTCAGACCCTTCTGTTTCCAGAATCTGACCTTTGTCACTTGTGTTTGAATCCTCAACAGTATCAGAACTCTGAATTCCAGAAACTGAATCATTTCCCCTTTCTTTTGTCTCTGTGTCTCCAACGGCAATGCATTTAACTTCGACAGGGGTCTCTGACACCAAGTCGTCTGCTTTTGTTTTATGATCTTCATTGACGGGCAATTTTGTTTCCTCCTCTGCCCCCTTTACCGCCTCTGTCAATGTTATCTCCGGAGTCACCTGAGGGGCTTTTTCAACAGCAAGATTCCCCTTGGGCAACTGTTCTGCAACTGCCTTCACGATTGTACCAGGTGGAGCCAAAGCAACTTCTTTGTAGGAGAATAGTTTTCCAGCTGCCTGAACAGTGATTCTACTTGCCACGAAAGAAGGCTTGCTGACTTGATCGTTAGAAGCTGGGGTAACTGGAGCTGACTTCGGGTTAGCAGGCTTTTCTGCTGCGCTAGCTGACGGGGTAGGGTTATTTGGCTTCTGGCTAAAGCTTGTACTCTTAACAAACTTTTTTGGAACAGGAAGGGCAGGTCCAGGAGAAGCAGCCGGCTCATTTGGGCTCGTCCTTGGGGATGTGAAATTAGCTGGCTTTCCTTTGTATCTTGATGGCTGGGACACATTTGCAAAGTTAGTATTAAGTTTTGCCAGGCCTGGTCTCTTTGAGGATGAAGACTTGCGCCCTGTTAGTGACCGACTTTTAGGAACAGCTTCTTGCCACCCCTCATCTGAGGTGTCCTCTTGTGCCAAATCATCACTTGCATTCACAGTTGACTGAACTGAGACACTTAAATCCTGTTTCTCATTTCTGGGTTCTTCAAATTGTACTTCAGATTTGTTTTCTTTATCATTTGAAATCTCTGCAACTGTATAAGTTGGAGATACGATATCATCCTTGTGATATTCATCTGAGATTGTTTCTAAATTCTGGCCTGGTTTGCCTTTAACCTGTATGATGAAAGAAATTGCTCAGAAAAAAAATACTGTAAAATGACAAAAACGAAGACAAGAGAATAAACAAAGATAAAATAGTTGTTTATCACCTTTGCACGAGCTTTCTTTTGGGCTTCTCTTGCCTTCATATCTGCATCTGGGGTTATATAATCCAATAGGTCCGATACACTGATCCAAGAAAGCAATAGTTTCAAGTCATTGTTAAAATTGCCTGATGGGAAGAAATTGAAGACAAAATGACAAATCGTCTATCAATAAATCCAGTGTAAATCCAATCTAAGGACCTCCCTCTATCATGAATTATGTGCAACATTAATAACCAGATAAGTGAGAATGAGAACTACTAGTCAAAAGCCAAACTCTGGGAACCTATAGTAATTTCACTCTCGAATGCTAGTCATCAGTTTGGATTGAGAAGTAAGCAGAAGTTATTTTTCTATCATTAGTTACCTCAAATGACCTTTGCTGGAGATAGATGCATCAGG
This sequence comes from Geranium brycei, assembly GCA_036897365.1. NCBI lineage: Eukaryota > Viridiplantae > Streptophyta > Magnoliopsida > Geraniales > Geraniaceae > Geranium > Geranium brycei. Next base: position 4,786 of record JAYMTP010002337.1, read on the forward strand.
TTTAGGAGTACCATTTCGTGCAGCTTCTTGCTGCTCCAACGCCTTGGATTCAAAATACTCCAGCCACGCAGCCGCATCCTACAAAGGTTTTGTTGTATATAAAACCGAAGAAAAGAGATAAACAGATAAATGAGACTTAACTAAATAATTAGTATTATTGGTATTACCTGTGTACGTAAATCCTCTGAACCCAGTTTGGCCTGCAGTATCTGCAGGGTAGTCTGTTCATGCTGAACACTTAAAGTGTAGGCTTCCATCAAGGAGAGGGCAATTGCTATCGCATGATAACTGGCAGCGGTCTGAAGTAGGTCCAACATGCAAAAAAAAAACTATCATTTGAATCTGAACATGGTGACTCATAGAAATGTGCAGGACCACATATGCTCAAACACACATAATATCTTCTGAATGTGCCAAAGAGTAAGTATACAGTGTCAATTCTTCTGTTAGCAGATAAATAGAGCTGCTGATGTCTAATCCAACTATGGTTCCCACCTGGCACTTGACCTGATCCGTCGTCGTCATTTCCTATCTATGTTATACAAAATGATTTTATGGCATTCTAACTTTATTCCTCGAAACAACAGTTTGATAGTTGGGTAGTTATAGACCTGTCTGTATTCGGATTGTTTGTACGACACAATACTAGGACATCCTATTTAGATTGTCCCATTAGAATACTTTTAAACCAGCCATAGATCCATGCATCAGTCAATATTATTCAGTTACTGCATTTGACAGCGTACATTTCTTTGTTTGTCATGGCAGTCAATAATCATAATTATAATTCCTTCCCTGCCCAAATGTTCCCAATTTTGATCTTCAATTGATTCTTCTTCGCCCTTCTTGGTTAACATTCAATAGTTAAATCAGAATCCATATAGTCAGAACGAGTTTTATTAGTAGTGTGTGGTAAGTGTAGTTTGGCTTCTGGTTGGAGTTAAATTAGTAGTTTGTGGATCAATCTGATACATAGAAGTTCAAAATCATTAGTGTAACCATTTTAATGGAAAATTTGATGCATCTGCATACATTAATACATATATCTTGTAAATTACTTTGTTTATGTGTGCATGTAGAGAGATAGGTTTACCTGTATATGATCCGCTCCAAGTAGCCTTTGATTACATTTCAGAGCCTCATGGAGATACCTAAGGGCAACATGGACATTCCCCAAACCTTCTTCCATCATTGCTACATTAATGTAGGTAGCAGCCGTGTTCGGATGAGAAGGCCCACATGTTAAATGCAGAAGATACAGGGCACGGTTGACATACCTAGGGTAAGAAAAAGGATTGAGTAAGCCATAAATCAATGACAAGGAGATCCCCTTGATGTCAAAGAGTAATTCCATCAATAAATAAAGTTGTATTCTCTTTTTAGATCATCAGGACACTCCTTGGAATAAGATGAAGTCAGATGAAAGCTTTTCATCTAACTATTACTCCCTCCGTAACAAAATAAGTGTCCACTTTCCTAAAACTAATATCCCAAAATAAGTTTCATTCCTATTCTGGTTAGTTGATTAGTCATGATTACCAATCATTTTCTCTCATAATTTAACTTAAACAATTTGAATAGTGTAGACATGATAATACATAAGAATAAAAGTGAAAACACTAACTAAAAATTGAATTCTTCAATCTTTGAAAATAGTCAAATGAGACACTCGTTTAGGGACAGAGGGAGCACTTTTTAAGCACCCCCACCAAAACCAAAAAGTTGCTGCAAAAGCAATGCTTCACTTTCATATAGCGGGGGTTCCATCATGTTACTGAGAACTTGTCAAGCAATATCAAATACTGTAGACAAGAAGACAATCATTTTGTTCCTAGCACAATGCAAACCGTAAGAAGACATAATCTGAAGTAGAGGGTCAAGTTCAATATAAGTAAATCTGATGTGAGGAAAATTACATCTCAACAGAAGAACTGCTGATACTCCTGATAGTATAACCGAACTTCAATTAACTTCGGATATGTGTACTGTGTATGAGGTTTTCATATCGTTTAGCCCTAGATTTGCATTTTACCTTTTTGAAGTCTAGATAAATTTCCATCCATGGAAATAAGGATATTGCTATTGAAATGCAGATATTGTTACAGAAAATGGAGAAATCAGCATGTTGAGTTAAGCAGGAAAAAAAGTTCACAAGCTGGTCATTACTTAAGTAACATGATATTGAAATCATAGTTAAAAACAATTTCAATTATGAAAATGTAGAAGCGTACTTCAAGGCCAACTCTGTGTGTTGAAGTCGATAGTAGAATACAGCCAGATCCCCATAACTTTTCATTGTATCAGGATGATCAAGTCCAAGTTCTCTCTCATTGATATCCAGTGCTTTTTGCTGATAAATGGTTGCCTAATAAGAGTAAATGGGGTCAGAATCTTGAAACTGTTCAAAGCAAATATTGAATCTGGCTTTATAATTTCTCTATATTTTCACAAGCTCAGCCAAAACAGAAAATTGCTAAGATTGCAAGTTAGAAGCACAAATCCAGATTGGATGGAATATAAAATATTACCAAAATGTGATGGACGGATTTAACGATTGAAAAATTAGAAAAAAACATACCTGATTGAAATCTCCAGTATGGTACAACACAACTGCCAAAAGACTGTATGCGCCTGCCGTCATACGGTGATACGGACCACAGACCGATACAAGTTTTGAGAGTGCCTTCAAATGCAATATGAAGGATTGTTTAGCTATTTGTGAGAACTACCTGATAGTGCCAGATAAGAAGTGTTTCCCTACCTTAGTTCCGTAGTTAACAGCATCTTCCAACTTTCCTTTATCCAGTGAAGTCTTTGACGATTCCAGTAGTGTGCGGCCATCGGCAGATGAACATGCAACATGCTATAAGAAAAGAAATTTTTGTTATAGCAACAGAGACACCAGGATATAAAAACTGTGATTCTCGAAATTGAAGTGAGGATTCGTGTTTTATACCTTATATACTGGAACCATGCTAACTATATCTGACTTCCTAAAAGGGGATGCAGTGTCCATATCATAGTCTCTAGGAACTAGCTCAAGTCCAACCTGATAAAGGATAAACTTCATTTAGAGAAATCGGCAATGATGACCTGACAGAGTAGCAAAAGAACCTAATCAGCATACCTTGTGGCATAAACCACGGAGGATGGCAAACTTTCTAAAATCCTGACAACTCTCTGGTTTCCATTGCCACCCAAATCTCTTCAAAAGGAAGGCCTCAACCCAATTCCATTTAAGTTTATCATCATCATCAATGACATCTGTATCATTTTCAACTGGAGTTCCCAACAATAGATTCAAACATGATGCTATAGATACAGCCAAGTTATCAACATCATCAACTGCTGCCACAACAGCCTGCAAGATGTGTTTGTAGGCTCGAACAACCATTTCATGTACACAGAGCGATTGAACATGGGGGAGTTTATCTGCAAGTTCAACCTAGCACAACAGGAAAAAGATAGGAGGAAATTTCAGAAATCATTCCCCCGATATTTATATTATTCTCCTAAAACATATCAATCATGGAATCGAACTTGGTCTTCATAATCAATAGTTTTTTTTTTCTGCAGGGTCATAATGGAGTGGTATTGGAAAAGCATGAGCCTAAGATATTGAGATGTTTGTGAAATGTGTAGCCAGATACTCAGCAGATTTGGTACAATCTTAGCAATTTTATTTATATGGTCCGTGAAGATAGTACTTGTTTAAGCAGAATCTTGCCCAAGAAGATCTTCAAATATGATGCATAGTTAACAGTAATGTTCCTTGAAGAAAACTGATCATGTCTAATGAATGCAAACTATTTAAGATAGTGTAGCTCACCATTCCAAAAGTGAGTTTCCACAAGTCATATCCTACTCATTGAAAATTTGTTCACTTTTTAAGGGAACAGTCAGCTCTAATTTATTATCAGCGTAATTTAGATATTCGTAGTGGTATTTTTAAACCATTTTAGTGCCTGCTGAACCAAAAGTTGAAATAGGTCACAAGGAGTTGTGCACGTATAAATTGATAGAGAAATATAAATCTGACAAGTTTCACTAGTAAGTTATTGTCCCTCCCTGTAAACCATAAATGCTGACCATTAGATGAAGAAGTTACATCCAAACCTATTCTTATTTCTTCCTATATACTTTATATAATCACATAAACTCCTTTTTTTTAAAACGAAACCACCATACTCATATAATCACAGTAGTCTATGATTATGTAAATGCTCTCATAGGTGTTTGTTAACCATTTTTGTATGTTTCATCATTCATGTGGTCATTTCCCACTTTGTTTTAGAGGTTACTGAAGTATAGCATATTACTGCTCCTTCTAGCGGTACAATATTACATATACTCCCTAAGTATGTGGTTGTGTCCGCTTACTGAAGAGAGGATGGCATTCAAAATAGTATCGCGAAAAAAATTTGCTGTAAAAATGAATGAAGATAAGAGAGCACAAATATGATAAGTAATAAAAAGAATACCACTCGTCCCAAGGAAAACATTTGCAAACCCCTTGTATGCATAAAATCTGTCAGTGTCCTTCCATCAACTGGTGAAAGTTCAAGGGAGCCAAAATCTGCCACCTATAATGTTTTAGGCCACACCATTCAAATACTTAGGGTCCATAAAACCTTATAAAAAGGGTAAATTGTAGAATATTAGAGAACTGACCAGTTTCGGAAGGGCAGTATCAGCATAGTAAGTATGTGCCATTTCGATCAACTCATCTGGTGACTGAATGTGAATGTAAAAGAAATAGAAACATCAAGAAGGTCACAGATGATGAAGCGTTAGAAAATTAATAATACAGATTCCTAGATAGACAACCTAATATTCAGAAAATACAAAATTGCATCAACAATTTAATGAAAAATGTCTTTGTTTCCTCCCTTAGAAGGCCAAATTAATTTAAACAGAAGTATAACTGGAGTATTTCCATGAACAGAGTGCGCTACTTGGAGTTGGAGAGGTGAGTTATCTAAAGAAATTTAAAGGTTAGAATTTAACCTTAAGGTGAAGACCAGTTTCTGATTCTTTAAGGCGCATATATGCTGCTTCAGGAAGTAACTTTTTCCACATCCTTTCCTTTTCCTCATATTGTTTATCTGACTCCTTATCTGCATTGTCACAGTGCTTGTTGGCATCGAGGTTACTACCAGTAGGAATTTCCTTGCTCTGCTCAGTTTTGCTGTTCCGAGCATCTATTTTTTTCTTGATTTCCTTCAGTAATCCTCCTTGCTTCCCCAGACCTTTCACAGCTGGTTCAAGCTTAGCTTCTTCAGTTATTTTAGAATCAGTTTTTCCGGAAGCCTGATTTTGTAAATGTTGTACCCAACATGCCCCTAGCTCCCATCGGATTGACTTGGTGCTCTTCTTGGTTTCGTCCCGCAACTTCAGTAAACTATCCCCTAGTACTTTTCTAACTAACGACCTCGTAGAACGTAAACTTTCAAACTCTGCACTCTGTGGTCGTTGAACTGTAGTAGCTGACTTGTGTAATAACATTCTCAAGCTGCAAGGCAATCAATAAAGAAACAAAAAGAAAGGAGTTCATTTTTAAATGATGAATTAAGCGGTAGAACACCAATGCATGTTTAATGTCTCACAACTAATTATGCATATACTTTAATGGTTGCACCATGATTTATGAACCAGGAGGTATGCGACAGAACAACAAGTTACTTTTAACTGGGCATAGATGCCTATCAAGTTGTAATAATAACTTGACAAGTAAACAAATGTACAAACCTATTGACATTCAAAGCATTTGCACCTCCTTCAGGCTGGTCCTCAATATCAATATCCTGGGAAAGGGAATCTCCCTTCCAGTTCATCTCAGCTGTAACTTTCACAACAGCAGTGTAGCCACAATGTCTAACAACCACAACACCTAAAGTAGAAGTGTCCTGCAAGACAAGAACATGACATCTCCAAGTAAGATAACCTACGCAACATATTATCATCAGCATTTCGAGAAAACACTCTACTCACATGAACAGTAGCACTCTCATCTGCAGTTATGCCTTTAAGCAAATTCCGCTTTGCAACCTCTTCTTGGGATAACCCAAGAACCTGACTACCATCATTTTTACCATCCAACTTAACACTTGCATCAGCAATGTCTCTTGTGACCATAACAATTAAATCTCCTATTCTTTCCTCGTGCAAAATTGCTGTGGCAGGATCATTTGATGAACAATTGCCACTTCCAGTGAGATGCTTGATAGCTCCAACAGCTTTCATAACTGCTACATCGACAAATAAACTATGAAGCAGAAATGCTTTTCGATCCCGAATTTGCCTCTCTTCTGCTGTTTTACAAGGCATTGCTGCCAAAATTGCGAACTCCTTTGCCCACTTCCTATGATCGTGTTTACCATCTCTTCCTTGCCCACCCCCATTTCCTCCCCAGTTTTCATCTTCCACGGGAAGTAGAGGGAACACTGACGGGTTATCAGCAACAACTGGCGGCACAACCCATGTGTTTGCACGAAAACCATAAGGAAGATTGCCAAACTGAAAAAAGTAAATGTATATGCAAATTTATCTTCATGTAATTATATGCAATGGTGAAGAAATGTAGGGGAGCCTACGTACCTTATTGTGTTCAGTGAAAGCTTTCAAAAGAGCACTATATGCCTGAAAGCAAAATTATATTTTGTGCATTACTAACAAGTTCATAATAAAATTATATGTCAGATATGGCATCACAATGCACAAAAGAGGTAAATACACAAGAATCTTTTGAGAAACAAATGTACCTAAAAAGGAAAAACCGAGTGACAAAATATAAGAAAAAAATAAAAATAATTCAACTTACAGCATCAAATGCCCTGCTTGTTTGCTGCAGCAGACCAACCAAAGAGTGACTTGTGAGGAGGCGTCTTCCAGCAGGGTAAAACCCTTTCCGAGAAGCAACAATTGTCATTGGCTTTCCACTACATACCCGGACCTTCAGTCATCCAAAGCCAATTCATATATTAGCTTATCACAGCCAATCACAGAATGAGGTCATAGTAGAACAACCAAAACATGAAGTAAAACAAAGATAGGATGAAACCTCACATCAATTTGGAAAAAATCCTCGTCTGTTTTATCTTCAAGGAAAGGGCGTGTGGATCTCCTAATATCTGCAAGAAAACCCAACACAGAATTCACATTAAAAACCCAGATTAGAATCAAGGATGAATTGTTCCTTGGGTTTGAGTCAGAAGCAACATTAGCAGACTAAAGGGCAAGAACTGATTCCATAATTTTGATGGGGACGGTAATCCAACAGAATTAATACAATTCTCGAACTGTTTTGTTTTTAAAACCATTCATTATCTGCATTCTCCATGAGAATGCATACCTCATAATTCGTGTTAAAATCAACACACCATCATGTAGCCTACAATTTGGAGTAACCCAAGTAGCTAAAATACAAAAATTATTACTCAATCATAGTCATATACCAATGCTATATTGCTATTCAACTCCAACCCAAGTTGTCAAATTTGATTGCAAATATTAATCATTACAAATTTTCAATATCGTCATTCGGTTAAATTAATATAATACTATTAAATCTATGCCAACTTTGCTATAGTGAGTTGTCAAATATGCCAACCCAATATAGCAAATTTGGCAATTTGCATATACAATGCAAATTTGGCAATACCCATTGGAGTTAAAAGTCGTCATTTTGTCAAAAATATAGCAAAATGGCAACCCCGTTGGAGTTGCTCTAAGGGATTGATATCATTTTCTTAGTGAGCGTGCACTTTCTGAAGACGCAAATGAAGTAAATGATACATTGAATTGAAATTGAAAAGGAAAAGGGAGAGAGAACTGACAGTGGATAGGAAGCGTCAGGTGCGAAAAGGAGAAGAAGTCGTAGAACTGCCCCAGCCTCGGCGGCGGGCACATCGGCACCGCCACGTCCCCTTTCTCCGCCGTCTCTCCGGCGATCCCATCCTTACCGTCGACTCCTTTAACCTTGATATCATCCTGAGCCTGAGCCTGAGCCTGAGCCTGAGCCTGACCGGTGGTTTTGGGCACCCCAAAAGCGGTGGTGCAAGCAACGATGTCCAAGAGTCGCCGTATGTGTGTCACCGCCAGTTCTTCTGTGTAATCCTCTGAAAACAAAAACAAATTTGAGTAAATATCAATATCTGGCGTAAGGTGGGTATGAACCGTTAGATCCTAATGAACCTACCTTCGATGACTGACAGATGGCAGGGTTTAAGGGAAGCGATGTCGACGGAGTCTTTGAGCCTGGGCCCACGTACCTGTGATGAATAACGAGCGGTTAAAGTCGTTAGTTTCACTGGGCTTTTATTTGTGGCCCGAAAGAAATGCGGATAAATCAGATCCGACACGTGACTTGAGAGGCCCAGGCCTCGTAGAGTTTGGTAAGAGACAAAAGGACATGTGAATTGACAGTAGGCCCACCCAAGCGGAGATAGAGCAAAACAAGAGTGTGGGAGTGTCCGATTTATTTGGGGAAAACCCGAAAACGATTGGCCTCCTTGGGATGTCCATTTTCATCCTTATACCAACCTTCTCATTCCTCCCGTGTCATCTATCCAGTATTTTAAAAATTCTCGACTTATCCGATTAGTCATCCAATAATTCTTTACTAGTCCCCCATTAATTTTTTGTAAATTTTTCGATTAATTTTCAGGAGACTCTCTTTGCCTGACTAATGCCTGGTGATTTTTGAAATATTGCGTCTACTTCTCTCTTTTATTCTTCAATTTTTTAATTATCTCAATTTTCTGACAAACATTTTCATTCATAAATATATTTATTCAATATGTATAATAACTTTACTGTAATCCAAATACATATTGAGAAATCAGTTATAAATAATACAATTGTAGTCAAGGATTTATGCTAAAAAATGAGTCAGTCATACACAACATTATTGTAATCAGAATTTATATTGAAAAGCAGTCCTACACAACTCTAGTGTAATTGTTCTCACGGGAACACTTCAACAGTTTCAGCCTCACACTTAAAATGGTGAGGTTGTGGGTTCGAACTTTATTGAGAGGGAGATGAGGATTGAAAAACCAATACACAACTTTATGGAGAAACCGGTCATACAATGTCCTATTCTTTTCTTTTTTCCTTCATTCATTTAGTGTGGATTTCAATCCCATGGACCACATTTTCATTGAACACCCAAAAATGATACATGTATGTGAATTGGAATATGCAAGAATTAGAAAGGAATGGGTTTTAGGTACCTCGTGGGACAAGGAGAAGTTGGTGAAATGGCAAGTGTCTACATGAACCCCTAAGAGCTTCCTCACATCCAAAATCCTGTCCGTGGATATGCCCTGCAACCAAGAAACACCACCATGTCAACAGTAACACCAATAGCTTTTCTATGTCCAATTCAAATTCAGATAGTTAAGTAAATTAAGAACCTTGAGGGTCACTTGGGATTCATCAGGTGTCTCGACGCCAACCTCTATCACAGTTGGCAACACTGCAAAATTATCACACAATCAATTACCTCCTTCCCGTTTGGCTCCCAAGAAAATCATTTTCCCATGTTTCTCGATGTTCATTAGTATAAGAAATAGACAGTAATAACACGACACCTTTCTCTTCCTTCTTCTTCTTCTCTCCCTTGGCCTTGTGCGGCTTTGCCTTGCCTGCTTTCGGGGCCATTGCGCATCAAGAAGCAAGCACTGTTCAACCCCTTAAAAGCAATGCAAATAGGTGATTATTATCCAATTAAGCAGAGCATAGGTGTGGAGGTGTTTTTAGTGTTTGTAAAAGTGAAGTGTGTCAAGGAAGAGGATGCAAGTAGGTTATAGGGGAGAGGAGGTGGATAGGATAAGGTGGGAGAGAGGCAGGCAAGAGCTGCTTGGCTTTGTGCACAAGCAAACAGAATGTGAGGCTATAGCAATTTTGGACCTCTCAATTCTTTTTCTTCTAATCTATGGGCTTTGAAACATTTTGTCAATTTCTTGGGGTCATCAGAGGGTTATCATCATTTCCTAGATCCTCTCATGGGTCTCCAATCCTATGGATCCTTGCCACATAGGATTCTTGATTTTTTTCTTTTATGGGGTACACACAATTTATCAATCCCTGCTCTCTTGTGAAGTCTAGAATTTATTGCTTTTGTGAAGTGTATAATTAGAGAGTGAGGTTATCACAAGATACTCAACACCACACCAATTGCTTTGACTGTTTTTGTTCTAATCTTTACATGGATCCTAGTAATAGGTTGGGAATGTCACATCTTGTATAGTATTCGTGGCACATATTTATCTTCTTCAGCTTAATTTGAATTCTGTTGTGGAATCAATTACAACATATGTTTTTCACTTTTCACAAAATTTTAATCAAATACTTTTTTTAAACTAAACGAAAAATATATTACGAGGTTCAGTACACGAGTAACGGAAGAGAACTGAAACACATTCCTAAACTCCCCGGTCAACTCAAAAAGGACAAAAGTAGTAGAAGGTGAGATACTCGGTTATCGTACGGTTTTACAAACACAACTTTCCTATCAATAAGCTAATTTAAGGGTAAATTGTAAAAAAATGGATGTGAACTATTCAATTTTTGTAAAAAGTGACTGTGAACTTTCTTTATTGCAAAAAGTAACCGTGAACTTATCTTCTTTGTTTTTGCAAAATGTGTAATTTTGTCTGAAAATAACCATGAAATTTTAAATTTTAAAATACTAAATTTCACGAAATTTGTAGGTTGTTTGGTAAGTCAAAAGTGAGATCAAACTTGATGCTGGAAACAACTTCCCGAACAAGCAAGTTTCCAGCAACAACTTGGATCCCTGTTTTAATTTACCAAACGACTTTTACAATTCATGAAATTTAACATTTTAGAAATGTATGGAAGTTAGCTATATTTATTCTGAATATCTCTAAGTTATTTGAAGTCTATAAGTGTGCGAAAATAAGACATTTCTTCAATTAGGTTAAATAATAAAAAAAATCGCATGAGTTTGAAAATTTAAATGGAAAAATGAGCATTTTAGTCTTTTGTAGTGAATAAAAATAAATAAAATGAAAATGAGTAAAGTGAGAAAAAAATAAAGTTCATTACCCTCTATGAGACGATTTGAAGTTAACTGTATTTAAGTGAAAAACGTGTTAATCTTGTTGTATTTAAATGAGATTTTTCATAACTTTAGAGCAATTTCAACTAGACTCGAAAACTCCATATTTTTTAGGTTTTGGGGACTTTGAACCATCTCAACCCTTAAAACTCTAAATATGGAGACTCATGTATCAAGTTCCCATAATTTTAATAGTTTTTTATTCTAATTTTTTTTACTCTTCTTTTTTATACTCCTAAATTACATATTACAAGGCACGAAATCAACCCATCTACAAGCCCATACAAGCCTCCCAGCCCAACCCCAAGTCCACGGCTTCCCCAACCCAAATCCCCCCGTCCCCACGAACTCACGTAGCCATCAGACCAACTGGCGGGTTCACTTTTCTTTTATAATTGAATTAAATAAATTGTTTTAAATCATTTTAATATTGAAACATTGGAAAGTTGTACTGATGTGGCAATTGAGGATTGCTTGTCTTATCGGTATAAGGTCTTGTGTTATTGGTACAAGTCTTGTAATGTGTTCTCGGTATAAGATCTGTGTTCTCAGTATAAGGTCTTGTCTTATTAGTATAAGGTATTGTGTTCTCGTTATAAGGTCTTGTCTGATTGATGCAAAACCGTTCTCTACACACTATCCCTTCTATTTCTCATTTCATCTAATGAGTTCAAGACATGACAATTTGACCAAATATTCATTGCTCAATTCAGGATTGTCGTCTTCATTCCACACCGCCTAAGCGCACTATCGTTTATGGCAGAGTACTGCCAGTGGTTAGTCGAAGGGCTTGAAGGAGTTCAGAGACTGAGTTTAATGAATTCCTTCACCTCTCTAGTTTCCAACAATCTTCGAGTAGGCCTCCTCTAGAACACGGCCACCGGATACGAGGAAGATGCTCCCAAAAAAATCTCTTTCTTTTCTTTGATCCACATATTCATATACTTCTAGAGTTCGAGTAAGCAATCAACAAATATGAATTTGAGCAGGTTCGATTTGACAATTTGAGTTAAAAAAATGGTTTTCTCTTTCAACTAAAATATGAGTTTAAGCAAGCAATTAATTGGGTTCATAGTACAACTCTTAATCTATCAATTAATTTTTTTTAAGTAAATCGAATTTTATTTAATAAATAGCAGGCCATACCGACGTATTGATTAAATCTATATTGCAGGCCTACCGGCATATTCTATGCAGGTCTTTATGTTTCCGCAAAGGCTTCTTGATGATATTGGGAGAATGTATAATCTATCAATTAATTGAGACCTTGAGATTTAAACCAAATGAGAATCCAAACACAATCAACATAAATATAAAAAAATCATAAAGGTAAGCCCACGAAATACCCTAGAAAATTATTTTAGAGGCTTGATGTGAAATCGTTATGTGGGTTCAACCTCAAGTCCACATCTATGCTTTGAATGATTTTTTGTGTATCGCGAGGATGAAAGAAAGAAATCACCTGATAAGAGTGAAGTGGGTCGCTTGAGACTAACGGAGTTTAGTTCTCTTAAACTCTTACATAAAATAAGATATTCACGACCACAACAAATATAATCATGAGAACCAAAAAGCCATGTTTAACGACATCCGTTTGAAATATATCATCGTTTACACAAACAACAAAATAGTTCAAAGACACTGCATTTAATTATTTGTTAGTAAAATAAATATATTTTCACCATGGAAGATTCAATGGTAGTGCCTACGTATCTTATGTAGATATTGATTATAGAAAGAATCATCATATCACGTCAAGTCTCCTCAAGTCTTTTCCAAGTTTCATATATGTAGATTGTTAAAAAAAACAACTGTTGTGTTTAAATGAAATTAAAATCATCAATTTTGAAATTGATTTTCATCATTTTATTTTTCAATTACTTCCATTCAATTTGTTGTCAATTCTTTAAAGTGTTTGTTTTCTATATAAGCAGAGCAATTGTCAAATGAAAGACATAACAAAACTCATGTATTGAGCGAACAAAAATCTTTTGCTTTCGAATTTGCAATTTTTGTTTTTGGTGATCTTTTCAACACAGTTTTGAGTTTGAATCACGCATATATATTTTTAAGGAGACCGGTCTTGAATCTCTATAGCTAATTAAGATTGAAAAGTTGTCTTGCAAAGTTTTTATCTATCAATGAATCTGTTTCGCTCGCTCCGAACAAAGTACTTCCTGTCGGAATCAACCTCCGACCAAAACTACAAAGTTGTAAACGATGAGACGAAAAGTCCAACCTACAAAAACTCATATATGTCTTCCAAAGAGTAGCACTATAAATTATATAATTGTTGGTTATCACTATTCTCCTTTATACTGTCATTGTAATCGTGTTATAAAACATGAACTAACCCGTATGCTAACAAAAGCCCGATCAATGTCCAAATCTTTTAAATGTGTGAAACTAAACTCTCTTTATGTATATTCAGACAGATGATTACATAACCTTTAGTTCGATACAGTGATCAGCACAAAGGGGGATATTTAGAAAATAATTAAAGACAGAAATTTGTAATAACTAAGCTGAGTTAGGTTGACACAAAATTGTGGTAGAGCCCTCCATTAGTAGGGGTTACAAGAAATACTCTTTGTATCCTATTAACTCTCTTTCAGACCCTATCAGTTGAAAAGCTATGTAGAGAAATCAAGAAAGCAATAGCTCTAAGAACTTAGATACTGTGGATATGAGTTCATGTTTTATTGATCATTTGCTCGAATCTAAGTTCCGGAACATTACACGAGTTGAATCAAGAGTCTTGTTTCTTGGAAATGGAGAGTATCAGAAACATACAGAGAGGCACAACTAGAAAAGCACCAAGCTTGAGCAGATCCTCAATCTCCTTGGAGATCACTCCAATCCTAGACCAGTCTCCGCTGTATCTGAAAACACAGGACAATTTCAGGTTATTTATTTATGAGATGGAGATGGAAATGAAAAGGGACTTCCTTACCCTGCATCTATAAACCCCAATCCGAAAACGGCAATGGCAGCTTCTGTGAGGAGTGAGCTTGAAACTTTGGGTGGAAAAATGGGTCCTTTTCCATCGTCCCTCTTCTTGGCCGACATGGCAACGAATCTTCTGTTAACGAAAAGGCATGTGGAGGAGACTGAGACTGAGAGGCTTGTGTTGAAGATAAAGCTCTTCTCTGTGATTCTCATTTCTTTCCATGCCTCTCTTTCTCTACTCAAGTCTTCACCTTATCTCTCTCTCGTGATAAGAGGGTCATTTGGTTATTACACCGAGATGAAGAGGGTATTTGAGTAATTGAACTGAAAACACCACTCAACTCAACACTTACTTACCTCCGGTGTTTTAAATGCGGCCATTGAGCCAAATCGTTTTATTAATTTTGAATCAATTTGGACCGTTTATGTTCAAACTAATTAACTTTTCAAAAAAATTGAAAATATTATAACTTGTACTATAATATGTATTTTTTATTACATATGTGAATTAATTTATGTTAAAAATTTAAAAAATATATAAAAATGAAAATTCGTCATGGTCTCGAAGGCCCTTATCGGCCCTTAGAGCACTGTTCAACATCTGTAACCTTACTTACCACTACCACTTCCTTCTCAAAACCACAGTTCCTCATGAACATGATACTGCGATATCTTAAACACATCCGAAACAAAAATTAAGCTTCTAATCAATGATACACATGGGGTGATATATGATTCTACTTTCACCGCATGGATATAAAAAAACTTTTTTTTACAGATATACTAGATTATTATTTGATTACTTTTAAAAAATAAATTTTCCATAAATATAATGCTCTCATTTTTTAGTTTTATAGTTTTCTTCTCAACTCTATCTTACAACGTTTTCAATCCCTCATTTATTTATGTTTCTTTCTTTCAACTTTCTATTTCGATAAACAATTCGTTCTTCAATTCAAATACTAATTTGAGGTTGAGTAAATTATTTTTAATGCTTAATTGTTGTGATGGATTACGGTTATTTTTATTGAGAAATTTCATTGTTTATGCATAATTCTGATTAGTTTAATCTGGTCATTCATTTGAAAATATAAGGGAAAATTCCTGATCACTACCCCTATGCAACGTTTGCATGTCACTACCCTCTATTATTTTCTGTTGCACGCCACTACTGTATAGTTTGATTTGGTTGCACCGTCCATCACATAGTTAAGTTTGATGTAAAATGTCCATAATACCCCTATATTAACAAAATTCAAAATTCAAAAAAATATCTTTTGAACTTTTTTAAAAAAAATATTTTTTATCACAAATAATAACACTGATTTCAAAA
>JAYMTP010002338.1:0-20150 GCA_036897365.1 Geranium brycei
CCCTACAAAATTTTCTGGATCCGACACTGCTTGCTGACCATTAGATGAGAAAAAATAACGGCTAAGATGATGATAACTAAAACAACTCAAACCAGTTCATAAATTGGTCAATAGGGGTACTAAGGTCATTGAGGAAGTCATCAATATTGAAGATTTCGTAAATCAAGCAAACCATTAAATTGAGTTTGTATAATTTATTCAAGCAACGTCCCTCCGATTTACAACGATATCATTTGCGGACATATAAGCTCTGCGACCAGGTTCTGTAGTGGAAGGTGAGGGATATGAAGCATCTTTGTACTGATATGTTAAAGCATGAAACAATACGATTCGACTGTGGTGCAGATCTTCAAAGCAATATGGACGTTGACGGGATCGAACATGTATTATTCCTAGTAAAAAGGAATTTCAATTTGAGCATGATGTTGGTTGATGTTGATCGTCTATTGATGGATGTCGATGACGTTGAAAATCTCTCCATCCATTAACGATATTATTCATTCGATCTGTAGATATTACTCCGATAATAGAGGTGGACGAAGGTCAACATCACATGACCCAACAATGTAAAAAAATTTGTCTTCCAATCAGTTATTCATGAATAGTGACCGTAAATCAATTAGCTAATTACAAGTAATGACCATCTTTTTAGAATATTTTTGTGTCATAATCCGTATTGATGAAACAATTAAACTATTATAGACATCATTACAATCTATCGATGAAACAATGATGATTCCATCTGTGTCATGATCAAACACATTCTACAAATTGTTTCATCTCCTTTCACGAAGAATATGTTTAGCTGAATAGTAAAGTTGTGTCATCATTTGCAATGATGAAACAAAAAAAATCACTGCCTTTTGATCATCTGCGATAGCTGGAATTTTATTCGATGCATATATGCTTAAATGTGTCATTGAATAATATAATTGTGTAGTATTCAACCTAGATGAATCAATTGCACCATTTCCTGTTGCAGGCGACGAGGAAAGTGCAGATCAGAATCATATTCATAACCTATATATATTGTTATATATATGTACTTGTATTCAAATTAAATTTTGCTTCATCAGAATTATTAAACATGTCATTAATTTCATCCATTAGATACATGTTGCTATAACATAATTTAAAGATTCCTGATATTGGACAATATTGAACGTTTGCAGAGGTAGTCAATGGTTAGATAGTGAACGAAAATGGAGACTACCGACCAAAATGTCCAGCTACAATGAAACCAGTCGTTGGCATGTATTTCAGCGACTTACCTGTTGGTATTCGATTCTACAAGCAGTATGGATAGTATTGTAGGTTCATCTGGGAAACCTGGATAATTAGGTTGTAGTTGATTTTTTAATTAAGTTTTGTTGTTGACTATATGAACTCCAGCGTTTATAAATTAGATTTTCTGAACAAATAAATTTAAATTTCAGTTTGCAGGTTTGTTTATGTTCTCAATGTTTTTTTTCATTATGTTGTTAAAAATGAAGATGAATGTTCACTAAAATAAAACTGATGTTTGATTAACGATGGAAGAAATACTTGGTGTCATAATATAAACTCTGATGAAACAATTTTTAGTGTTGAAACAATTTCAAACAATGTTTTATCAAATAAATAACTCTGCTGAAACAAATTGACTAGTGAAACAATTAAAAAAGAATATCCCATCACCCCCGAATAGATGTGTTATTAAACATATTTCACTATATGTCAAAATGTTTTATGAAAAATGTGATGAAACATTTGTGTTGTGTCACCAATCTGTTTCATGAACAAATAATAATGTTTCATCACAACCAAGAAGACACATTTGGCAAAAATAGACTCAAACATGTATAACATCGTGTCAACTTACATTTAAATTGTGTCATTAAGTGAATTCAATGATTAGCGAAAATCAAGTATTAATTGATTAGCATAAATCAAGTATTAATCGATTTCGTAGTCAAATTCTAGCTCGTAATGACCATTCTGTCCCCACACTAAGCACAATATGACCTCTTGGAACGAAAACTACATTAAAATTACAAACTTCCCGTTGTTAATAACGCGTGAATCTTGGTCGTCCGTCAATCAATCTAATGATTACAAATCGTTCTAAAATTTGTAGCAGCCACATGGATTTGTAGCCGATTAAAAGCCTACTTAATCGATAATAGTGGAACTATACTTACTTGAATCTACATTTGGCTGGAGTTAGAGAATCTTATTGGTCTTGTTCCACCAACAATTCAGAGTCTCTATCACACTTGCATTCTCTCTTACGGGATATAAAAGAAAAAAAAAGTGCTCTGATTATTGGGGACTACTACTCTTTAGTCATTCATTTGTATAATTCATAATTCGACCCATCATCAAATTATAAATTACCTTAAGGTACCGTCTACACAATATATACGAGAATATTATAATATTATTGATACATTTATTTTAATTGGTCACTTCAATATGCATCAAAACTCTATAATATCATGCATTATACGAATAGGTCACCACAAAAGTTTGTAGTCTCACTTAGGTCACCAAAAATCTAATTTAATTTGTGAGGTCACCAAACACATATTTTGTCTCACCGTTATAACTTTCGTTTGAGAATGATTTGGAATGTCTGTTTTGTCCCTGAGTGTTAACGTTACCTAACCTATATCCTAACTCATATCCACTTACGCTTTTCATTTGGTATGGTTAAGAGAGACGAAGACGAACATGCGAAGTGGTATGCGAATCTTCTACCTGGGTTTTCAGTGGTATGCGATGTCCGAATCAGAGAATAAATTCCACACTCGCATCGATGGTGTCGCCTCTCCTCTTTTATTATCGACGACGATCGATTGTGAGCAAAATGGGCTCTCTGCGTTTTTTTATTCGCTTACTGCTGAATTAGGGATTAGGGACACTTTGGTCATTATTAAAAAACTTTTGGTCATGTGCAGCGCACATGGGCGAAATAACGGAAAAAAAGCAACAAAAGTTATAACAGTGAGACGAAATTTCTTTTTGGTGACCTCGCAAAGTAAATTAAAAAAATAGCGACCTAGGTGAGACTACAAACTTTTGTGTGACCTAAGTGAAATTACCCATTTAATCTAACATGCCTACGAATGAACAAGTATTGGTACCCAATTTTTGTGGGCATAAGTTTATCCCCCCTGTTTTAATTTCAATTGTCCATTCGTGCAATGTAATATTTGTGAAAACTTGGGTATGATGCATATGTATTTTGCACAAAATACATACCCGTTGCCTTGGGCTTTGTATGGTTTGGGAAAAAAAATTGGCATGGTGCCTCTCTTTATATTCACAAAGTCCATAGATGTTGCAATAAACAAAGCTACACTTCAAAGTGGCTTTACATTCATGCGCCTCTCATCCTTGGAATTTCCAGTTACACATATTATACAACAAATCTTCCATTTCACAAGTAAAATTTGTAAGCCACCTTCATATTTCTGGTGGGGCACAAAAATGAAGTACTGTACATATATCAGAACATCCCAACATTAAGAACTTAAATGATCAGTCATTTCCCAACTCCATTCTCCAAATAGTTATTAACTGAATAAAGATCTGCCGAGGTAGTAGTAGTAGTAGTAGATGGCCCTCCAATTGTACTTGACATATTGGTACTACTCTGAAGCAGGCTCTGGCTATCACTCATGCTCAGCTCTTCAAAATGCTTTTTCATCGCCAGGAACCTCCTCTCCGAGCTCGAGTCTATACTTGAATCCATTACCGGATCTGGAACACCAGCCCTGCCCACTAGCATGCTCACCACAGATGACATTGCCGGCCTTGCCGCCGGATAGATGTTGGTGCATAGGAGACCCACTTTCACCATATCCATCGCCTGCTCTTTGTCGTAGTCTGATCCCAACCTTGAATCAACCAGCTCCAATAGATTCCCGTTTTCTTTAAAAATAACGAGAGCCTACGCACGTGTAGCAACATAATCATAATATGTCTCGAGTTTTGTTTATTTGTAAATCACTCACCTAGCTCATAACCATATGCTGTTAACACGAATATTTAAATGTGTCCACATATATAAGCTACATATATAATAAGGATTTTAAGGTTACCATGTCAAGAACGTTTAACCACTCTGATTGGTGGCATATGCTCCTCTTCCCACAGACAATTTCAAGGGCAACAACTCCAAAACTATAAACATCTGCTTTATCAGTTAGATGACCGCGCATTGCATATTCTGGTGCCATATATCCACTGCAAAATCAACAATATCATGTACGAGCGATCATCATTTTTCTTTTTACAAAGAATTTGAATCACTTACAAACTAACATGGTGACTTGACTTACTAAGTTCCTGCAATTCTGGTGCTAATGTGGGTATTATCCTCTTCATAAAGTTTGGCCAAGCCAAAGTCAGAAATCTTGGCATTAAGATCCTTGTCAAGCAATATGTTGGTGGCTTTAATGTCTCTGTGAACAATCTTCAATCTCGATTCTTCATGAAGGTAAGCCAAACCTCTTGCTATTCCCACACAAATCATGTGTCTTGTTGCCCACCCCAATTTCAACTGCTGTTCTTTACGACCTTTCGCAGCATATTAAAAAGCATTAGAGAATTGAAGTGGTAAGTTGTTCAAATATATATATGCATGTGGATATCTTCTTACATACCAAAGACAATTAAAGGTAGGGAAAATGGCAAAAAGATGTTATATATTACCACTTGACCTTAAAACTAAGAACTATTTTTTAAAAAAAATTATGCAAAATAAAGTTTCTTAAAGTTTCTCTGAAAATTTCTTTTAACTAAAAATTGTATAATCAAATTTCGTGATTTAATTTTTTAGTTAAAATTTTTTTTTTAATTCGTAATTCTTAATTTTAAGGGCAATTTCATCATTTTTGTACAAAACATATGTTTTGCACAGAAAATCAAAGTTCATAGCATTTTTTTGTCATTAACAAAACGTGATAGTATACAACACCATTTTGCCATTTTCCCTTAGAAGTAAGCTGTTGGGATGAAACTAACCAAATAAAGCATGTGCAAGGCTATTATTTTCCAAGTATTCATAAACCAGCAACAATTGATTCCCTTCCATGCAACAACCATATAGATCTACAAGATGAGGATGCTGCAGAGCAGTGATCATGCCAATTTCATTCAGAAACTCACGAGTTCCTTGCTTTGATTTGGAAGAAAGCTGCTTCACTGCAACTATGGTGCCATCAAACAGAACACCCTGTAGAATAGGAGTAGCAACGTTAGCGTGATGTTTCTTCTTTGAAGACTTGATGTAAACTTAATCAACTAGAGGTGAGGAGTTCAATCAACAAAGCAAATGAAATAACTATTTAGGCCCAATACCTTATAAACAGGACCAAAACCACCCTCTCCAATTTTATTGTCTTCATTGAAGTTGTTTGTTGCAGCTTTAATTTGCCTCAAGGTGAAGGATCTAGTTTGCAAGTCTAAAGAGAATAAATAAGTGAATCAATATACAAAACTTATTCGATAAAACACAACTGACGTAACATTTGGCGTAATAAAAATTTGGTGGACAGCTACTATATACTTGTTTTTCTAATACCTTGTGACGATGTACTTCTCTGACCTATGCAACCTTTACACCAAAGTATGCCCAGAACAAGAAATATAACGGATACTGCAGCGGCCACGATTCCAGATATTGTACCCAATGACAATGTAACACTTCCATGATCTGTAGTGGATTCCAAGTTAAATAAATGAAAATTATAGAAGACTTAAAAGATTCCAGCTTTAAGAAATTTTTTGCTAGGAATGACATTTAATGTACCTGCATTAGCAGAAATAGCTGATATAAGAGGACCATACACTCCTCTGGTAGGTATACCAGTTGTTCCCTTGCCGGCCCAATATAAACGTATCTCCAATGTCTTGCTAGTCACAGCTGCATAAAACGTTTTAACTATTGCCATATGAACGCCACCCGCTTCGGCTGCAATATTAAAATCCTTTTGCACAAGCTTTCCCTGCAATAATGTTCTCATATTGAACCAGACTCCTCAAGCAGAAAAATGATTTCAGATTCCTCTTCTCAAACACTATTGAACAATAACTCCACAATTAAGTACCTGAATATAGATGTCAAATACGCGTCGTCCTAGGCTACTATATGTTTCGTCATCAGTGAACATTAGCTCCGCAAAATGGAGTTTTACCGCATACTTTCCATTTTCCAAACATAATCCATAGTACGTGAGGGAGATTGCAGAAAGCCGAGCATTAGTGTAAAGTTCAGAATCCTTCATAGAGAGTGTAGTGCTTGATGAAGTAATGTAGAGATCATTAGTTGCACTATCGTCCATGAAATGACCAGTGTTGCTAAAGGTCCAAGTAGGACCGCCCTGCAAGAAATTTGAAGGTCCAGCTTGATGTGAATCATCTTCATACACAGCATTTCCGTCAAGAGTTACTTCCTTTCCACCACAATTTATGTGAAAAGAATATGATTCTGTGAGAAAGAATAGAAAACCATAAGTTACATAAAAGGAAAATTACTTGGTTCACCTTTCTTTCCCAAGAATATTTTGCTAGGTACTCCTAAGCTTAATCCCAACCCTCTCTCTATTTAACTATTTAAGTGATGAAGAACAATTCTGAATAAACAACTGGCATACTATAAACTCACTCTTTGGGCAATGGAAACTCCTCAAACACGGAACGTCACTGAAATAACAATGCAAGGATACAGAAAGTTAGATAAATCGTCATAAAACCAATATTGTTTGGATTAGAAAGAAAAACAGATAAACAAAATAAAAAATACATCATGCATTCTGAATGGTTTCAAACTTTCAATTTTTAACTTACGGGTTACTGTTATTCAAAGATCTTCCAAACAAGTTCCTACAGAAAAATAAGTATAATGAGAGAGAGAGAGAGAGAGAGAGAGAGAGAGAGAGAGAGAGAGAGGAGCATTCTTACACATTGCCTTGTTGACAAGTTGAAGAGCTATCAACAGTGAAGTTGTTATATGAAAGATCACTACACACGCAAAATCCATCACAACACAGTTCTATGAAAAATGCTGATAACTACACACAAAGTCCTTAAAAGATTGTGGGGCTAGTGCATATATGGAAAAGAGCTTACTTCTGTCCTCCTTTTTTGATCCAGTCAGGCACCAGTCCAGTCAGCATGTTCCCAGTTAAGTAACTAAGTAAAACCAACTTCAGAAATTTAGTTACTGACATGTTAAATTTAGTCACTGACATGTTCAATAAAAAAAAGGATTAAGACAAGTTCAATAAATAATAACCTTTTTATTACAGATAAAAGAAAACAACTTGTTATAAATGCAGTAAGATTATGCATACCAGAGTCAACTGATAATTAATGGCATCTAGAAATTAAAGAAAACGTCCACTTCGTAACAGACTACAGTCTACAACTTACATGTGTACTACATTTGATAAACTGGTTAAGTTGCTTGGAATTTCTCCACTGAGTTTGTTAAAGCTGAGATCTCTGCAAGCCCATTCAATTAAGTGAAGTTATTGGAAGCCTGTTGCACATATTTTTATGACTAATTTGAATCATTCAGATAATACATAGAGGAGATTGAACTGAGAGATGTCACCAGCATATACAATCCTTTCATTTCAAAAATTTTTATCGTTGCATCTTCATGTCTAAAATGGGAAGATGAACAAAATAAAAAGGAGTACTAACAAGGTACTCAAAGTCTTCATTTCCCCAAGATATTCCGGCAGTTGCCCAATGATATTGCAACTCCTCAATATTCTGTAAACACAATAATATATCATATCACTTCATTCTTCTTATTTATTATAATTAAGTAGCCAAATTAGCATCCAACTCACAGGAACTGCAAGTTCTTCAAATTATTTAGGGGCGGAAATGGTTGTTCAGGTCCACTCAAATCACTGATTCTCCTGCATAGTGGTGTTCAAGTAAATATGATATTAAGTGTAAGAAGTGTAGTTGTTTGTTAAATAATTGACATGCATGAAACCATATACTAACAGGTCAGTTAACTTCACCAAAGCAGCAATGCCAGAGGGAATTGGCCCATTTAAACCACTTCCCAGTATAAACCTGTGGTTAGCAAATTCAGTATAAATCAATTCACAACATCATATCACATTGATTTTAATGTTATCACAAGAATAAAAGCTCTCACAGTCTTTCAAGATTCATCCAGTTCTGGATATAATTTGGTATATTTCCTGCAAACTGGTTATCGCTAATCCATCTGCATGACGTTGAACAAACTGATCTTAGAATATTAGTTGTGTGGAAACATAAATTTAGTTGCAAACAAATGGTTTAAAGCTTACAATTCTTTCAATGTGGTTAGTTTTCCTAGTGTTGTAGGTAGTTCTCCACTGAAATTATTTGAGGCAAGATAGCTGAAACAGTAAATAACAGAACATTTACACATAATCTTTTATTCACGGAATTCCTGCAAAATGATTTTCTTAGAAATAAAGGGTCTTACAGTCTTTCAATGCTTGTCCAATTTCCAAGATCCCGAGGAATTGCTCCTGAGAGCTGATTGTCCTCTAAAGTTCTGCACATTTCACATGGCAAGTTAACTTTGTTTGAAAGAATTTTCACACGATATCAGCACACCTAACTGAAAAGGGAAGGTATGAACTTACAAATTTAAGAGAGTAGATATGTTTCCAAACTCTTTCGGTATCAAACCCGAAATACGGTTCCCGGCAAGGGCACTACATATGCACATAAACATGTTTGTATCAAGATAGGTATGAACTGAATGTGAGAAACAAAATTATGGGAATATGCATACACGTGGAGCAGTTTCGTGGAGCCCCATTCTGGCGGGAGTGTACCGTTAAGGTAGTTGTTATTGAGATGACTGCAAGCATTTGATGAATATATGAATAAGAATGCAGAACTAGAATTACCTAAATAGATGAAAAAGAAGAAACTTTCCAGTAATCTCAATAGCAATAGCAGCCAATGGTTAAAAATGCACAAGACAAGTTATAGAAAAGATGAAAGCTTAACATTCTTCAAAAAATAATGCTGCATTAATAAGTAAAACAAGGCACTTACAGCTTTTGGAGAAAAGGCAACCTGGTAATTTCTGGTGGGAGCTTGCCTTGTAGGGACTGTCCTTCCAAGACTCTGTCATGTCATGTGAATGGATTTCTGTATGTCAATGTCCCTACACAAAAATGGGGCCCTAGAAACTACAAAACACATGCTCTACTTTACACGGGCCCTCACAGGACCTTTTGTGTCGAGGCTACTAAGGTTTACACCATCAAGGTTTAATATAAAAGCCCATGATTAGAACCTGTCTGTTTTCATCTCAAGGTAAGAGCTTTGAATTTTATTAATTCATGAAAAATAAGAAAGCCCTGATCATAAAGAGAACTAACTTTAACCTGAGTTCAAATATATCATAAAGAACAGATTTACTTGAAGGCACGGTAGTAATGGTATAACATAAGCAATATTTATAGCTGTAATTTGTAAATGAAGTTTATCAATTCGTGTTCATGTATGCAAGGGAAGTTTATGGAACTAGGAAGCAAGTATATGAATCATAAAGGCAAAGGAAAGAGTAGAGAAAAGGCAAATGAAGTTTCCACGTATTTGACAAATTGGCCTTTCTTATTATAATTTTCCATTGAAGTTGTAAAACCATGTGCCCAAAACCAGCCATGAAGTCAGGTTGGTTGTCAGCAAGTAGTAAAGAAGACTAATCAATGCGTATTAAACATGAATTTTAAAAATACCCAATTCAGTTCACAGAAAAGAAGATAGGAAAATGAACTAGCAATGGAAAAAAAGAAAGAAGATATATACATATACATATACATATACATATACATATACATACATAGTAACAATATGACAGGTGGGAGCATCAGAGAAGGAGCAATTGCAAGTGACTTGGTTGAGGACTGAGCTTGGGGTGACCCAACCTGATTCTCCACTGCACGGATCTACACTGAAATTCCAGTCCCTCTTGCCTAAGCTCTTGGCTATGGCGCGCAATGCTTGCACTGTATCATCAACCAAACTAATTATGCATATAGTACAAAAGAGAAGAGATTTAAATAATTACCTTCATCTTCTGGTAATGATGAAGATGTGGGGCTCAAGGCAAAGACTAGAGAAATTATGAAAAGTTTTGGGAAGAATCTGTGACTGTGAGGTTTCATAGATGAAGACGGAGAAGACGGAGACTTTTGGGTCAAAATGAGGGCTCATCTCTCTCAAGTCTCAGCTGTTAACTTAATACTTATATCGTAGGGCTTGTACTGTAGTGTATGTGACGATCGATATATTCATATTATAAGATAAATTGTTAAATATATTTATTTTTCAACAACAGTGTTTGTTTTTAGCAACAATTTTAGACTCGTTTCACAACAACTTCCATTGATAATGAATCTTTAATTGTGAAAAACAGCTCCTCATGTTCATCACAATTGACAGGGGAGAATCAAAAAGTAATTATCAAGTATAATTAGAGATCATTTATACTAATACTCTTGACAAAATCTTGTAATAAATTACAATAAAAATCAATTTTTATATGAAACACTTGTTTGTGATGCTATAATAAATATACTTCACTAGTGGTTGAATTTACAATGAGAGACTGAAATGGAAAATGGGGCTAAAAATAGAGAAGACAAGCACTGTTTTTGGTGAAAAGATGAAAATACCTTTGGTCAGACTTCATATTTTCAAATAATGTCATTCTCCCTGTGATAAAACAAAATCAATTTCTCAGTTTTTGTGTTTATACGTAATCGTGTTTTTGGTGATCCTTTTGACACGATTATGAGTTCGACTCACAATATAGTTGTATCCTGAGAGACTATTGTCATACGAAGCATATATAGTATTAAGGAGTTCGGTCTCGAGTCTTTACAGAAAGCAACCGAATCAAGTCTAGAAAGATGTCTTGCGTACTTCGGAACCGTCGACGAATCTATTTTGCTCTATACG
The DNA here is from genome assembly GCA_036897365.1 of Geranium brycei. Lineage (NCBI taxonomy): Eukaryota > Viridiplantae > Streptophyta > Magnoliopsida > Geraniales > Geraniaceae > Geranium > Geranium brycei. Next base: position 10,984 of record JAYMTP010002338.1, read on the forward strand.
GTGTCCTTCCAGTCAGAACCAAGCCCCGAGCAAAACTACAAAGCCGTAGATAACAAGATACAAGTGGACTATCTATATAACAAGTTTGACATATTAACCACCTACACCTCAACTTGAAAGAGAATGTAGAAAATCAAGTAGAGAATCAATAGATTATAATCAATTCATTCCAGTGTATCCTGAGGAGGTATTTTTTCTCATAGGTTTTTGTATTGTACGGACTATTGCATGTATCTATTACACAATGAATTTATCGAGTCATTTCTTCTGCTACAAGTCCACCAATACCAAGTATTGACTCATCTCCTGCTACAAGTCCAGTTACATACACTCCACGAATCTTAACATTTTACAACAAACTTCTATTCATCACAAATAAAATTTGCATGCCCCTTCATATTTCTGGCGGGGGCTAAAGAACTGAAGTAAAACTTGAAGTATCCATCAGATGAGCTAATGATCAGTCATTTTCATTCTCCAAATAATGATGAACTGAATACAGATCTGCCGAGGAAGTAGTATTACTCTGAAGCAGGCTTTGACTATCACTCATGGTCATCTCGTCAAAATGCTTTTTCATCGCCAGGAACCTCCTCTCCGAGTTCGAGTCAATATTTGAATCCATTACCGGATCTGGAACACTAGCCCTGCCCTCCAGCATGCTCACAACAGATGACATTGTCGGCCTTGCGGCCGGATAGATATTCGTGCATATGAGACCCACTTTCACCATATCCATAGCCCGCTCTTTGTCGTAGTCTGACCCCAATCTTGAATCAACCAGCTCCAATAGATCCCCGTTTTCTTCCAAAATAACAAGAGCCTGCACACGTGTAGGTGTAGCAACATAATCATAATTACATTTCACTCAATTCTAATCATATCATCTATATCTCGACTTTTGATGATTTGCGCCTGACTCATAATCATATGTTGTTAGCATCAGTATTTAAAATTATCAAATATAGGATGCATGTATAATAAGGATGTAAGGTTACCGCATCAAGAACGCTTAACAACTTTGACTGGCCAACTATGGTCCTCTTCCCACAGACGATTTCAAGGGCAACAACTCCAAAACTATACACGTCTGCTTTATCAGTTAGATGACCGCGCATTGCATATTCAGGTGCCATATATCCACTGCAAAATCAACGATATCATGTACGAACGAGCATCATTGTTTTGAACATTTATTACTTAAAAACTAACATTCTAACCAACTTACTATGTTCCTGCAATTCTGGTGCTTATGTGGGTATTATCCTCTTCATAAAGTTTGGCCAAGCCAAAGTCAGAAATCTTGGCATTTAGATCCTTGTCAAGCAATATGTTGGTGGCCTTAATGTCTCTGTGAACAATCTTCAATCTCGATTCTTCATGAAGGTAAGCCAAACCTCTTGCTATTCCCACACAAATCATGTGTCTTGTTGCCCATCCCAATTTCAACTGCTGTTCTTTACAACCTTTCACAGCATATTAAAAAGCATTCGAGAGTTGAAGTGGCAAGTTTGTTCAAATATATATGCATGTGCGTATCTTCTTTGCTACCAATGACAACTAAAAGTAAGCTGTTGGGATGAAACTAACCAAATAAAGCATTTGCGAGGCTGTTATTTTCCAAGTATTCGTAAACCACCAGCAACTGATTTCCTTCCGTACAACAACCATAAAGATCTACAAGATGAGGATGCTGCAGAGCAGAGATCATGCCAATTTCATTCAGAAACTCACGACTTCCTTGCTTTGATTTGGAAGAAAGCTGCTTCACTGCAATTATGGTGCCATCAAACAGAACACCCTGTAGAATAGGCATAGCAACGATAGCATGACATTTCTTCTTTGAAGACTTGATGTAAACTTAATCAACTATAGGCCAGGAGCTCAATTCAGCAAAACAAATGAAATAACTGTTTAGGCCCAATACCTTATAAACAGGACCAAAACCACCCTCTCCAATTTTATTGTCTTCATTGAAGTTGTTTGTTGCAGCTTTAATTTGCCTCAAGGTGAAGGATCTAGTTTGTAAGTCTAAAGAGCATAAATAAGTGAATCAATATGCAAACCTTATTCGAGAAAACACAACTACAATGGACTTGTTTTTTTAATACCTTGTGACGCTGTACTTCTCTGACCTATGCAACCTTTCCACCAAAGTATGCCCAGAACCAGCAAAGTAACAGATGCTGCAGCGGCCACAATTCCAAATATTGTACCCAATGACAATGTAAATCTTCCATGATCTGAAGTGGATTCCAATTTAAATAAATGAATATTATAGAAGACTTAAAAATTTCCAGCCATAAGAAAAGTTTGGATAGAAATGACATATAATGTACCTGAATCAGCAGAAATAGCTGATATAAGAGGACCATACACTCCTCTGGTAGGTATACCAGTTGTCCCCTTGCCGGCCCAATATAAACGTATCGCCAATGTATTGCTAGTCACAGCTGTATCATAGGTTTTAACTATTGCCTTATAAACGCCACCCGCTTCAGCTGCTATATTAAAATCCTTTTCCACAAGCTTTCCCTGCAATAGTGTTCACATATTCAACCAGACTCCTCTTCTCATAATTTTTTAGAATCTAACATCGAAAAATTTGCGCTGTCTGCATCCCCACAGACAACAGGGCAATGACCCATATGTTGCTGATACAGTCCCGCGTTTGGATAAGGTTATGGGCTGATTTAAGGTTATAGTGAGCTCGATTAACGAGAGAGCTCTAATCTCAATTTAGCATTCGTTAGAGAACGCCGATCTCCAATGTAACCTTTGTTTTACTCAAAATATTTGATGCTTTATTCATAGCCATGTTCAGGTATTTATAGCCTGTCAATGAAGCCTCCAACTAATAACCTAATTCAGCTAAGTACTAATCCCAAACTAATTCAAACTAATCCCAACTCTAATCCAAAACTAATACGGTAATTAAAATATCACTTTTAGACTATTATTCCCCATCACATTAGGACTCGTATCAGTTGCTCCATGTATTCTCTTTCTAAGTTAGTTATGCATAAGTGAAGGTAGAACATGAGAGTTTAAGGAGGCATGTGGAGGAAAAGACTTCAGATTTCAGTCTGTCTAACATTCTTAAACGACAGAGAAATCTTATAGGAAATTTAACAAGAGCAAATGAATATTAACTCCGCAATTAAATACCTGAATATAGATGTCAAATAAGCGTCGTCCTAGGCTACTATTTATTTGGTCATCAGTGAAACTTATCTCTGCAAAATGGAGTTTTACAGCATACTTCCCATTTTCCAGACACAACCCATAGTACGTGAGGGAGATTGCAGAAAGCCGAGCATTAGTGTAAAGTTCAGAATCCTTCATAGAGAGTGTAGTGCTCATTAGTTGCACTATCGTCCATGAAATGACCAGTGTTGCTAAAGGTCCAAGTAGGACCGCCCTGCATAAAATTTGAAGGTCCAGCTTGATGTGAATCATCTTCATACACAGCATTTCCGTCGACAGTTACTTTCTTTCCACCACAATTTATGCGAAGAAAATATGATTCTGTGAGAAGGAATAGAAAACCATAAATTACATAAATGGAGAATTACACTGGTGAAGAACAATTCTCTCTTGCTAGGTACTCCTAAGCTTAAATTATATATGGTTCACCTTTCTTCCCAAATAATATTTTGCTAGGTACTCCTAAGCTTAATATCAACCCTCTCTCTATTAACTTAATTAAGTGGCGAAGAACAATCCTGAATAAACAAACGTTAACTCACTCGTTGGGCAATGGAAACTTCTCAAGCACGGAACATCACTGAAATAACAATGCAAGGATTCAGAAAGTCAGATATAACATCATAATGTTGCTAGATATATTTCCTATTGCTAGTCTGTTTAATGTTTCGCTCTTAGTAATTAGTTTACTATTTAGTATAAGTTTTCTCCTTATAAAGGGATGATCTCATTGTATTAGAATAAGAAGAAAAGAATAATCAATAAAGTATTTAAATTTTACATAATATCAGAGCATGGTGGTTACAGAAAAGTTATGGATCCATCAACTAGATAAAGTAATAAGTATAGGCCTACACCTATCAACTTGAGCCTTTAGGTGAATTGGGATTCTTACGAAAACTAATGTTTACATTACAAAGAAATACAGATAAATACTTCATATATGCTGAATGTTTTAAACATTCAATTTTTAACTTACGAGTTACTTGTATTCAAAGAACTTCCAAACAAGTTCCTACAAAAACAAAAAAGTATAATGAGAGAAAGACAAAAAGGGAGAGGGTAAGAGGGGGGATTCTTACGCAGTGCCTTGTTGGCAATTTGGAGAGCTATCAATTGTGAAGTTGTTATATGAAAGATCACTGCACAAGCAAAATTCGTCATAACACACTTCTACAAAAAAAGCTAATAACTACACAAATTCCTTCAATGATTGTGTGGCAAGTGTATATTTGAAAAAAGCTTACTTGTGGCCTTCTGTTTTGATCCAGTCAGGCACCAATCCAGTCAGCATGTTCCCGGTTAAATAACTAAGCAAAACCAGCATAATAAAATTTAGTTATTAAACTGTTCAATAAATAATAATCTAAATTATATATTCAGTAAGATTATGAATACCAGACAATAATTAAGTAATGGCATCTAGAAATTAAAGAGAACGTCCATTTCTTATCAGACTGCAGTCTACAACTTACATGAATGGCACCATTGATAAACTGGAAAAATTGCTTGGAATGTCTCCACTCAGTTTGTTAAAGCTGAGATCTCTGCAAGCAAATAAATTAAATTAAATTATTAGAAGTCAGTCGCACTAATTTTTTTACATGGCTGATTTATGTCTCTTAGATAAAAAATTGTGTGGGTTATTATAGATCAAACTGATTTGTCACCAGAAGAATAATCCTTTTTCACTTTAAATTCTTTTTGCGTCTGTATGTTGAAAAGGGAAGATGAACAAAATAAAAAGTAGTACTAACAATGTAATCAAAGTCTTCATTTCCCCAAGATATTCCGGTAGTTGCCCAATGATATTGCAACTCCTTAATATTCTGTAAACACAATATAATATTATATCACTTCATTGTTCAACTTATTATAAATAAGTAGCCATAACCAAGTTAGCATCTAGCTCACAGATGTTGCAGGTTCTTCAAATTCTCTAGGGGAGGAAAATGTTGTTCAGGTCCACTCAAGTCACTGATTCTCCTGTATAGTGGTTTTCAAGCAAAAAATTATATTAAATGTATAAAGTGTAGTTGGTTGTTAAGTGATTGACATTCATGAAACCATGTACTAACAGGTCAGTTAACTTCACCAAAGCAGCAACTCCAGAGGGAATTGGACCATTTAAACCACTTCCCATGATAAACCTGTGGTTAGCAAATTTAGCATAAATCAGTTCTCAACATCATATCACATTGATGATAATGTTATCACCAGCATAAAAGCCCTCACAGTTTTTCAAGATTCGTCCAGTTCTGGATATAATTTGGTATATTACCTGCAAACTGGTTGTCGCTAATCCATCTGCATGACGTTGAACAAACTAATCTTCCACTATGGGTTGTCTGGAAACATGAACTTAATTGCAAACATACGTATTAAAGCTTACAATTCTTTCAATGTGGTTAGTTTTCCTAGTGTTGTAGGTAGTTCTTCACTGAAATTATTTGAGTTAAGATAGCTGAAACAGCAAATAACGTAACATTTACACATAAATCTTCTATTCATTGAACTACTGCAAAATGATGTTTATTTAGAAATAAAGGGTCTTACAGTTTTTCAATGCTTGTCAAATTCCCAAGATCCTGAGGAATTGCTCCTGAGAGCTGATTGTCCTCTAAACTACTGCTCATTTCACATGGCAAATCAACTTTGTTTGTAAGAAAAAATAAATACCAGAATTTCCACATGAAATCAGTAAACCTAATTGAAAAGGGAAGGTATGAACTTACAGATTTAAGAGAGTGGAAATGTTTCCAAACTCTTTTGGTATCGAACCTGAAATATGGTTTGCGGAAAGGCTACTGCAAATGCACACACAAACATGTTTATATCAAAATTTAGGTATGAACTGAATGTGACAAACAAAATATGGGAATATGCATACATGTGGAAAAGTTTCGTGGAGCCCCATTCTGGCGGGAGTGTACCGCTAAGGTAGTTTTTATTGAGACGACTGCAAGTATTGGATGAATATAAGAATGCAGAACTAGAAACACCCAAATAGAAGAGATAGAAGAGAAAGGAGAAACATTCCTGTAATCTTGGTAGCAACTAATGTTTGGAAAAAAACAAAGATGAGAATCCAAGTTAAAGAAATGATCAAAGCTTAACCTTCTCTATAAACTTGTGGCGGCAATGAGTAAAATAAGGTACTTACAGCTTTTGGAGGAAAAGCAACCTGGTAATTTCCGGTGGGGGCTTGCCTTGAAGGGACTGTCCTTCCAAGACTCTGTTATGTGAATGAATGTATGTATGTAAGTCAACGTCCCACACAATAATGGGCTTCTAGCAACTAAAAACATACACTCTACTTCAGATGGGGAATAAATAACCGGATCCCAATACCCAATACAATTCACAGAATAGAAGAAAGTTGAATGAAGAATTTGCAGCAAAAGGGGCAAGTAATGCAAAAAGATAAGAGCTAATATACATACATACTAACAACATGGCAGATGGGAGCATCGGAGAAATTACAACTGCAGTTCACAGGATTCTCGAAACCTGGTTCTCCACTGCATGGATCTACACTGAAATTCCAGTCCCTCTTGCCTATGCTCTTTGCTATGTCACGTAGTGCTTGCACTACATCATCAACAAAACAAATTACATGAACTAATATTAGTGATATGCAGAGCTTCAAGAATGATGTAACAAATTACCTTCATCTTCTGGTAATCTTGAAGTGGCTCCAAATGCACGACTCAAGGCAAAAACAAAACAAATTAGGACAAGTTTGGGAAACACCTTCCGACTTTGAGGCTTCATGGATGAAAGATGCATGTTAAGAAGAAGAAGAAAGAGGAAATGCGAAGAACAAATAGCACAAGTCATCATGAAGAATTCTTATGTATCACCGTTACTAATATGGTCAAAAATTATATAAAATGTCTATAATACCCTTATGTGCTTTTCATCACATTCCTCATTCATTTTGGTGACTCTTGATTGTCTTTTTTAGGTTTTATCCTCTATGTCGTTACTGTTTTTATTACAAAATCAAAACACAATCGATATTGAAGGATTTGTGACAGAAATTTTCAAGTGAATCTAAGGAGAGGCTCCCAAATTAGGGGATGCAGGGTTTTGTTTGGATTTTGGTGAACCATATTTGATTATGGTAATTGATTAGCAAAGAAAGAATGGCACATAACATATATAAAGACTTTAAATAGAAACACAATCCAACAAAATCAGTAAGTTGCAATCAAACATTTGCAGGTATGCAGAAAGGACCTTGTTGGGTTTGGTGTGGCTTCAAGCTTCAACATTTCAATGGCGTGGCGTGGTTGGTTCTCCGACTCTCCTTCCCCGCCAAGGACGTCTGGTTCCACCGACAAGCTCAAATCTATATCTTCTTAAAAGGGGCAAAATTGTCACTTAAAATAGTGTTTACCGAATTACCACTGTCGCCAAAAAATAGAATGAGAGTCTTGGTAGGGTACTTGTTTGTGCCAAGGCCAAGATATTATTATTATAGTGTGGGTCATCAAACAATACAAGAAAAACTTGTTGTGAACCATATGTTCTTACGGGTCATAATCTGTTTCTACATTTCTCACTGAACCTGATACGTGACTCAAACATTACACATAACTTCTCAATTTTTTTAAAATGAAATTTTGAAATAAGTATTTTCGAAAATAAATACCCGAGATGAGGGTAAATTGGGCTAACTATTTCATTGACGCTCTTCAACGTCTTCTCCAAGTCAATTTTCCAACAACTAATGTCACATTGTTTCAATAAAAGACAAAGCACCAGTAACGGGAAACATGAACATGAAACAAGAAAATAAAAGGTTATGACCATTTCTGCAGACTGGAAGAGAAAAAAATGAAGATTTCCTAAACATTCAGCAACACAGAATTTATTCATTGACTCGTCTAGTATTTTCCAATGTGATGAACAGTCTATGCTCGACTTCTCTTCTCCAAATAGTCGGAGTTCAACTCACTAACCGAATAGAGATCTTTTGCAGATGTACAAGCACTCGAAAATGGCATATCACTTGCACCCTCTTCTTCACTACGCTCGTATTGCTTCTTTACTTGCTCAAACTTCATCGTCTCGTATGAGGCGCTGGAATTCGAAATCAGCTCCTCAACAGAGGTCTTGCCTTGAAGAATGCTCACCACGGAAGACATGCAAGGCCTTGCCGCTGGAGAGGCATTGGCACAGAGCAACGCCACATTGATCATTCTCATCACTTCTGTTTTCTTGACGCTTGAGCCCAGCCGTGGATCCACGAGCTCCATTGGAGTTCCCCTCTCCTTCAAAACAAGAGCCTGCAAATACACATCACATTGTTTCTCAATTAACTGCTCTACAAACAATACTTCCAATAAGTAAGAGACGCCAATCTAATGCTTCATTGATAATTCTTCGTCCCTTAATACAATGAGTTAACCCTTTATATAGGGAACACACATATACTAATTAGAAAACTAACTATTAATACCAAATAAATAACCTAAATACTAACATAGGAAAATGGTGCTTTACTACACTTAACTATGGTTGTTTCACCCTTTGCTACCTCAACAAATTTTCTTTTCTTTTTAGTACCCTAACTTGTATTTTTGAGACATTTTGATGCTAAATCTTGTCCCAAAATAGCAGTTAGGTGTAGTAAAATGTCCCAAAATACAAGTTGAGGGTTCTGAAAAAGAAAAAAAATAGTGGAGTTAACAAAGTGTGAAACAATAATAGTTAGATGTACTAAAATATCTTTTCCCTACTATCGATAAGAAACCCTAATTGACATAAGCTTACCCAGTCAAGAAGATTGAAACATTCTCCATCTGACTGACGACTTATGTTGCTTCTCCCACTAACAATCTCCAAAGCAACAATTCCAAAACTATATACATCTGCTTTCTCAGTTAAATGACCGTGCATTGCATATTCAGGTGCCATGTATCCACTGCAACAAATCAACATTATCAAGCATA
>JAYMTP010002339.1:0-20148 GCA_036897365.1 Geranium brycei
TATTGACATCGTTAATGCAAATTCAACCAATCTCATACATATTTAAATGAAGTACTTAAAACAAAGGAAAAAATTAATTAATCATCGTTGATGAAAAAATATCTCTACCTTTCAGCATTTCACTATTTCTCAATGTAATTGTTACTTATTGTAACCTCATTTTCCTTGCCTTTGTTTCCTCATTGAAAGCATCGGTCAAGCTCTATTAATATATCATTCATTTGTTGAGAAAAAAAAAAATCAGGAGGAAGAAGACTATCATTGCCTACCATGGTTTTGTGTTTCTGTGTTGTATTCATCTTTTTGTGTAAATTAGTGGATTCACTCAAATTATAGTAGTATATAAATCAGGAGGAAGAAGACTATCATTGCCTACCATGGTTACACTTGTACCCTAATAATACATCTTGTGATACATTTGAACAAATTCTCTCCGCTGCCAATATAATTGGAGAAGATAGAAATACTAAGTGCACCGAGACAAATAGATAGCGCTCTTTATATATTTGTAGACAATATAAATAAGAAATCCTAATTATAATAGAAAATAATACTCATATGTAATAGGCAACAGTTGTATAATCCGCTTTCTTCTAAAAGTATTTGTGTTGGTAATGATAAAAATAATTCAAAAAATTGAAAATAAAAAAAACAGAATTAAAACACACGAATTTGTGTTAGTGATGAACATTGATTGCTAAATTTAATGACAAAATTATGAAAATTTGAAAAAATTAGAGGAAAAGAAAATAAGAAATTTAGAATTAAATTTCACAGAGAGTGTTTAAGGCCAAACAAATTGCTTTATGCATGACAATTAATTGGTATATGGCCACTCATTTGAAACTTGAAAGACTATCATGAGTTTACCCATATGCTAAAATAGAAAGGAAATTTTATTTGACAATTACAGTTGACATAAAATTAAATCAGATTTTAATATGTTAGGGAACATTCTACATCTTTTTGAATTAGATTGGGTTTACACAACCACGACTCTATTTCTTCAAAATCAGAGAATGAATTGGAGAAACAAAAATTAAAATTAAAATTCAAAAAAATAGAATTCATACAATTTGCTTGTAGGGTGATGAGACGACTTGTAACGATTTTTCTTTTATATATATATAGATTTATAGTTAAGAAATAGAATTTTAGTAGTGATTAAACATATGCTTTGACTGTAATTTACCACACCAACTTCTTACTTTGACTATAAAACAAACAGCGCGCGAACTCAACCGTTAACTTACACGTCACCCATAGGTCCCACACTCCCAGGACTCACAAGAACCCTCCACGTGTCCACATTTGATTTGCTTCAACACGGTCCCACATTAATCTTTGTCCGCAAGTTTATATGAAATACCCATACTACCCCTCGCCCCACCCCAATATTACCAGAACAACAAAGGCCACAAAATGCGTACGGAAACCTGATGGCAGAAGCGAAATTAAGTTAAGGAATGAAGGACTGCAACGTAAAATCGAAACCGTAATTTTAATTTAATTGGGAAAATAAAAAAACGCACGATCGTGTATATTTTCAGTATCTTCCTCAGCTGCTTCGTCGAAAAGACACAGAGAGTACAAATCCATTAATCAAAGCCCCAAATTCGATCGCATCGACACGAATCTGCTCCGAATTTTTTAGGGTTTCTTTTCCTGTCCCTCTAATTCCAAAACCCTTTTCCTTTTTAGCTCCGATTCTGGGGGTTTTGGTGCGCTATTGGACCCTGAGATCGGGTTCAGATTCCTCGGCAACCATAGCCGAAACCGTCTCGATCGGGTCCATTTCTGGGACTTTCTTCAAAAGGGTGTCCTTGTTTTTTTTCCGATTCTGCTTTGGTTGTCACTGTAATGGCTGTGGAGTCGCTCAATTCGCTGCCGCTGGGGTTTCGGTTCCGGCCGACGGACGAGGAGCTGGTCGATTACTATCTGAGGTTGAAGATCAATGGAAATGACAAGGACGTGAGGGTCATTCGAGAAATCGATGTCTGTAAAGTCGAGCCTTGGGATTTACCTGGTACTCTTCTTCTTCTTCATCATCATGTTCTGTAGATTGGTTTTTGTGATGTTTTATTTCTGAAGTTGTGTTTTTTGAGCTCGATTGAAGTTTGTTTGGTGGGTTGATTGTGTTTTCGGAGTTGAATTTGGTGTTTTTGCAAAAGTTTATGTTTTAGTCATGTTTCTGTCTGGAAGAGTGTTTAAGATATTAGATTATAGATTATTTTAGTGATATAATGTTTCTCAAGCTGATTTTTTTAGTTCGAATGAAGTTTGTTTGATGGGTTAATTGTGGTTTCTGAGTTGAATTTGGTGTTTTTTTCCTGCAAAGTTTTATGTTTTTGACCATGTTTCTGTCTGAAAGAGTATTTAGGATATTTTACTGTAGATTATTTTTGTGATATAATGTTTCTGAAGTTGATTTTTTGAGTTCTATTGAAGTTTGGTTGATGGGTTGATTCTGGTTTCTGAGTTGAATTCGGTGTTTCTGCAAAAGTTTATGTTTTTAGTCGCGTTTCTGTCTGAAAGAGTATTTATGATATTTGTTTTAGCATTTGATAAGTGTTAGTTTCAGTATATACACTTTAGAATGTGACTTGAATCTTTATGAATATGTTCTATTCAAATACGAAGTTGAATTTGGTATTTCTGCAAAATCTTATGATTTCATAATCACATTTCTGTATTGAGAGAGTATTTATGATTTTTGGGTTAAACTTATGCTAAATGTTAGTTTTAGTATATTCATACACTTAGAATGTGACTTGAATTTGGTATGATTATGAATATGCGCTATTCAAATACCAAGTTGCTCACAGCCCATCCTTTATTTATTTAGTCTATAATCTGATTTCAGGTTTTTTTTGTGTGTAGATTTGTCTATCATACGAACGACAGATTCAGAGTGGTTTTTCTTCTGTCCGCGGGACAGGAAGTACCCGAACGGGAGCAGATTGAACAGGGCGACAGCGGCAGGCTACTGGAAAGCGACTGGCAAGGACCGGAACATCAAGTCCGGAACAAGCTTGATTGGCATGAAGAAGACGCTGGTTTTTTACATTGGCCGTGCTCCTAAGGGAAAGAGGACCAATTGGGTTATGCATGAGTACCGACCAACTCTCCAGGAGCTCGATGGCACAAACCCCGGCCAGGTTAGTTTTTTACCTTATCTCCATATGCTCAAAATGTTTCACTTTCAACTAAATAGTGTTCTTAACATCACGAGTCAGTGTTTGGTATATATTTTTCTTTTAGAATCTGCCAAACAGGTGTTGTACTTCTATTCCTTAGAAGCTAGCGGATTAGATCTTTCGTAGTGTTATTTAACTGAGAAAATGGGATTTTGTAAGATATAGATGATTCAGTTCATCCAAAAAGAATGTTTAAATGGGATAATTTCATGAACGCCTTAGTGTTCAAAAAATCCCCTACTTGTTTGATTAATTTTCAAGGGGAAATGTCAAAAAGGGGCCCTATAGTATGACATTTTTGCAAGAAGGTGTTGCGTAGTTCGTTAATGGCAAAAAGGTGCTCTGAACTTTGCATTTTTGTGCAAAATGTATATATTTTTTATAAAAATGACGAAATTGCCCCTAAAATTAAGAATCATTTCTTAAAAAATAAATACTTTTTAAAAGTTTTTTCTAGTTTGTAATCAAATTTTATAATTTAATTATTTTTAAGTTAAAACTTGTATAATCAAATTTTGTAATTTAATTATTTTTAAGTTAAAAATGATTTTTTAAGAAAATCTTTATTTAAACTTCAGGTACAATTTCTTCATTTTGATAATTAGTCTCCATATGCTCTAAATGATGCCAATCATCCAAAAATGTCTTTGATTCTTTCGTTTTAATGCTTTGCATATCTTCAGTGTCATAATTCGTAAAATAAGGATCAGTGCCCTATTAATTCTCAAACTCGATTTGCACAATTCACTCTTTGCAGAGCGCCTATGTCCTTTGTCGATTATTTAAGAAGCAAGACGACACTATTGAAGACTTCACCGGCAATGAAGTCGAGCCAACCGCCTCTTCTCCCACAGCAGCCAAGTCATCGCCCTATGATACTGAATCCGACGCAGCCATCAATCAGGCATCCCCATTTTCGGGAGAACGAGCGGAGAATGAAAATCAGAATCATCCCCCATATACTGATATTACCCCGGAAACTGTTGCTCCCGCAGAATGTGATGCAGTAGAGGTGAGAAAAGCGAACGGGTTTCGATTCAGAATTATGCCCGTCTCTTATATATTTTCGAGAATCTGAGTTTTAGTATTTATTGCGATTTTCAGGCGAGTCCATTGCTGAACGTAGCATATGAACCGGGTTCGGATCCGATTTACTCCCCGTTGCACTCGCAAGTTCAAGCAGAGTTCGGATATTCCAGCTTCAACGATCCCATCGCCAATGACTTCACCAACAACATCAACGAATCCGAAGACTACATTTCCCAGTTCTTGGATTCAGTCCTTAACTCCGAGGAAGAAGCACAAGTAAGTTTACGATCCAACCCACTAACCTTAAAACTCTACGCGCCCGATTTTATTATCCCCATGATCATAATGCTCGATTCTACAGTTCCAGCATGATTTTCAAGGCGCTATATTTCTCGTCGATGAAACCAGCAGAGTTGATCACGAAACTCGAGCTTATGACCTCTCAGAGAATCTGCACATGAATCAGAATCCAGAATCAAGCAGTCGTTCGATTGGAGATCATCGTCAAGATGGAGGGTTGGGAATCATCAGACGGCCAAGAGTGGTCCAGAATCCATCGAGCGCTCCGAATGGCGTGATGCAGTTGCAAGGTGACGCGTCGAGGAGGCTGAAACTGGAGAAGAGGTCTCAAGTTGAAGCTCCGGAGGCTTGCCAGGTCTCATTGCTGGTAAAATGGTTTAAACATGTTTGGATTGTAGTTGTGTTGATCATGTGTATTGGTGTGTGCAAGTTTGTGAAGTTCTGAGTCAAGTTAGAGAGAGAAATTTGTAATGTAGAGTTGAGTTAAGGTTTAGGTATGTTAGGTTGGCTTTGTATTGTTTCATGTTTTGTATTTAAGAAAGAAAAAAGTTGAAAATCATGGTTTTGTAGGGATTTTTTTTTTCTTTGCTGGTTCGATTTGGATATAAATTAGGGATCATCGGGAGGGGCTGGTGCATATTTAGTGATATTTGCCTCTTACTGTATTTGATCAGGATACCGAGTTTTTGTCGGGTTATGAGATTTTGTCTCCTTATACGATAGCAGGATGTGTTCAAGTGGATTTTGAGATTTCTGATTTTACCTTGTCGGATTGAGGGTATCGCATTGCTGCCAAATTTGGAGATTTTGTCTCTCCTTTAATATGGAAATGAGATGAGTTCGAGCAGATTTACTAATTATGTGGAAATGGGACGGATTTGAGCAGATTTATTGATTTCATATTCTATCCATTGTCGAATTTTGTTTAATATGCTTCATGGACATTTTTTTTGTTTCATAATGACAAATTGGAGGAGATGGAAAAAGAAATTCGATTTTCTAGATTATAAAAATAAGTTTTAAATTATGAATCGCGAAATTAAATTAAATTAAATCATGATATTATCGGTTGTAGTTGGAACTGGAATTAAACTGCCGACAAAGATACCTAGTACCTGCTGGATTTCATGATTCCGCAAATCTAGCGAAACAGTTGTTCAATTTCGATCCGTCCAATGTTGTCCGAACGAGACACTCAAAGCCCACGCTTCGACCCAGTATGGCCCATTTGGTGGAGTCCAAATATTCCTTGGGGCTTTCAATTTGGGCCCACATTTGAACATGTGCAGTCCACTTTCTCTTATTAAAATTGGGTTTTGAGTGCCTTAACTCAATTTATTAAATATTATATTTTAATAGAAAACAAACTGAACTCAAACCTAACCCATTAATAAGAGCTGGGATATTTTTTAAATTTATTGAATATTTAGGGGTAAAAATTAATAAATGTATCCAAATCTGAATATTGTCTACGAAGCCGAGTTTGAATTTAATCATATAAATTCATTCAAATTTGAACGAGTCCATGAAATAGACAATCCAACAAAAATTGGAGCCAAATATTCCACAATCTAATATAGTTTTGTTTGTTTTGGTTTGTTAGCAACTCAGTCTCGTATGTTAATCATATCTAATCCATCCCCAAATGTAGTGGTTGCCCAAAATGTACTCAAACGTCAACGACCATTGACTTTATTACAATCTCAAGAACTACTCTCTATATCATCATCCAATTAAATACTTGCTCCAACAAACATGTGCACTGAAACAAGAAGATTCAACCAAATTTGATAACAAATGAAGTTACAATCATAGCTTTAAGATGAAGAAGCCATGCAAGTTTGAAACTTCTATGATGTCTCTTGGTCTCCACCTGCAACATGAAATCATTATATTAGTGATAAAAATGGACTACAAAAACAAAATAAACAAGAATTCATGTGGTTCGTTGGTAATGTGTCGCTATGCCCACAAAGAGAAGAAAAATCTTATTAGAGAAAGAAATTATGACCAGTATTCTAAAAAGGCTCTAGGCGCTAGTAGGGTGGAGAAGACATTTTGGGAACTAATTAGAAAATAAATCGGACTAAATGATTAATCAGGAATTATAGAAGTTGATTGGGGACTAATCAGAAAAGTCATGAAATTTTAGAAGACTGACTGTAACAATGTCTTGTTATAAACTATTCTAACATTTATAATACTACCCTTTACTAATCGAAAAAGAAAACATGAAACATAATCTAAAAGGAAACAAGAAAGACGGATTTATTCTTATTTTTTTAAAAAAAGCCGGATTTATTCCCAGTTTGTAATCTCCATCTCTGTTGAGCAGTTTTTACAAAGTAGTGTTCTAAAAAACGCTAAGTATTAGTCTGACAAGTGAGGAATTTTTAGAACACTGCGACAAACATTGTATCCTGGTGGGCTAGGGCATGTTCGTGCCCCCGGGCGATTCGCCCATGTACTCTAAATCGTCGTGAGACCACCGTACTGACTAATCTCAATGAGTCCTGATTTCAATTCAAGGCGTATCAAACACCCACCAAATCCATTATTCTTTCACCTATATAAGCAGAGGCTATGTGACTTCAACTCCCAGCAAAACAAGCTCTAGCTCTAGACTTGTAAGAGAAAAATGAGTACAATGAAGCAGTCTAGCTATGTACTTGCAATCTTGTTAGTAGCTAATTTGCTATGTCGGAGTGTTCACTCTCAGCTTCAGGTTGGGTTTTACGGAACTTCCTGTGGGTTAGCTGAGTTCATCGTCAAAGATGAGGTCAGGAAAGCGTTTGTGAAAAACAGCGGAGTTGCTGCCGGTCTCGTGAGAATGCACTTCCACGATTGTTTTGTTAGAGTAAGTTTCATGACACCAGATAGTCTTTTTTGTGGGATACTATGTTGTTTTTGTTCATGTTTTGGTACTAACAGGAGTGCTCATGGTTCTGTTTTGAACCGAACCAGTCCAAAATCAAACAAACCAGTTCGATTTCAAGAAAATCAAAACTAGAATCGAACTGGTGGAATTCAGTTTTGAACCGACCAGTTTCCAGTTCAATTTGGTCAATTTTTTCCAACTATCTTTCATCTATTTTTTTGTTCGCCTAATATTTTTAGGATACATTAATGAAGATAAACGACCTAAAATGAGCCAAGGGTCCAAATTGAACGGTTTTCAGTTCGATCTGGTTCTGATTGATTTGGCCGGTTCGGGTTTTTTCTAAGCATTCCTAGGTACTAATGCTTGCAGGGTTGTGATGGATCGGTTCTTTTGGATTCAACTTCCTCAAACCAAGCAGAAAAGGACTCTCCGATCAATAACCCGAGCCTGCGAGGGTTTGAAGTCATCGACAGCGCAAAGGCGAGGCTAGAAGCTGTTTGTAAAGAAACGGTCTCTTGTGCTGATATAGTTGCTTTTGCAGCAAGGGACAGCGTGGAACTAGTGAGACTTGTTTCCTCGTACTATATATATCCTTGAACGAATAAAAATTGATCCTAGGACTTGGCTAATGTTTTTTCGTTTGGTTTCTTGCAGACAAGAGGCCGAGGCTATGATGTTCCCGGAGGAAGAAGAGATGGGTCAATCTCAGTATTGTCCGAGACATTGACAAACCTGCCAGCTCCAACATCAAGCCTCAGCCAACTCACTAAGCTATTTTCCGACATAGGGTTGACACAAGAAGAAATGATCATACTTTCGGGTAATAATCTGAAACTCTTCTAAGAAAATGGCAAAAAGGTGCGGTAAACTATCATAATTTTGCAAGAGCGTATTGTGTACTTTGTTAATGGCAAAAAAGTGTTGCGAACTTTGATTGTTTGTACAAAATGTGTATATTTTGTACAAAAAATGATGGAATTGCCCATGAAATTAATTAAGATTTTTATGAAATAGTTAAAAAAAATTAATTATACAAGTTTTAGTTAAAAGATATTTTCAGAAAAACTTTTAAAAATATTTATTTTATTTTTTTCAAAAAATAATTCTTAATTTAATGGCAATCTCGTCATTTTTGTACAAATGCACACATTTTGCCACTAACAAAGTACACACCCTCTTGCAAAAGTGTAATAGTATGCATCACATTTTTGTCATTTTTCCTTATTTAAAATGGTATCAGATTTCATGTATACTGATGTCCTAGGATTCAGCTAAAGTTGGTAGATTGTTACGAGTCATATGCTTGGAGAAACTAATGAAAATATGAGGATGAAATTCAAATTCATGTGTAGGAGCACATACCATCGGGAGGTCACACTGCACATCCTTCAGCAACAGACTCTACAATTTCAGCACAACAGCAAGTCAAGACCCGACCTTGGATCCTTCATACGTGACTCAGCTGAAGCAGCAATGTCCACGAGGCAACGCTAACGCCAACCTGGTGGTTCCGATGAACCCTTCATCTCCAAGCACTTCGGACGTAGGATACTATGCTGATGTTCTGAGAAATCGAGGTTTGTTCACTTCAGATCAGACTCTGCTCACCAGCACAGCCTCGGCTTCTCAGGTGAGTCAGTTTGCAGCAAACCCTTTTCTCTGGAGCGGGAAATTTGCTGATGCGATGGTCAAGATGGGTCGGATCGGAGTTCTCACTGGCTCTGCCGGAGAAGTACGCGCAAACTGCAGGGTAGTTAACGTTAGAAACATGAGTAATTAATTTATGTCAATGTCTGGGAAAACGTACCTTTGTATCAGCAATTTGATTTCTATCTTCATGGTAACTTGCGGAACAAGAAATAATATAAGTCGTGTATAATTAAAACAACACTTACCGGAGAGAAATAAATCGATAATGAAAATCTTCATAAATAATGAAGAAAACCCGAGAATGTGACAATATCTCAAAATCCGACAGGAAAAAAAATGAAAATTCATCAAACTAATTGACTAGAATTTAATGCAAAATAGTGTGAAACCTAAGTAGTGAGCTCCATGATGGCGCTCACGATGTCCCCATTGTGAGTCTTGAGGGCACTCACAGCCTTGCTCCTTGACACTCCTGCTTGTGTCATAACCAACTCAATGTCCCGAGCCTCAACCCCTGTCTCATCAACCTCTTCCTCTTCTTCATCGGCCTGAGCAGCCGCGCACGCGGTGGAGATGTCTGATTTAGCCATGACCGATCCCATGTCAGGCATCCTGAACTGCTGAGCCGCCTGTGTCTGCAGCTGCGAGCTCAGGTCCTCAATCTTTGCTTCCCCGAATATTACATAGGTCTCGGAGTTGGGGCTCTTGAAGACATCAGGTTTGGAAATGAAAAACAATATCTGAAGAGCAGATTGTACTTTTAGTAAAAACGATCTATCTGATATGTATATATTGAACTAAATAAGAAACTTACGTTTTTGGTTCTCTTGATGGTGACCCTGCTAACGCCAGTCACGGGTTTCATGCCAAGCTTCAACATTGCTTTCCGACTCTTCTTCTCGCTCCTGCTTTGCTTAGAACTCCCATTTGCACCTGCAAGTAACTCTCCAATTATGAGACAAACTTGAAGGAGTGTGAAGAAAACACAATAATGATCAATCAGAAAAATAACTACGCCTTCCAAATATGAATAACATAGTATGACGTAATCAATAAGAACCTAGATATCAATTCCCTCATTGAAGGCATTGCTTACCTTCTTACATTTTCCGAAAGCAAAATTCCAAAAACCCAAATGTTTTGGATATTCAAATATGTGTACTATAAATTACATTTAAAGATACGGGGATTCAACTATGAACGAAGAGAATAGAATGATTATAAACGAAAACAACCGAGTACAATCCTCTATGGAAGTCAAACGCAATCATGGAAATGCATACGCGTAAAGACACTTTCCTATCCATGGAAGTCTAAAATGCGATCATGGAAATTCAAATGCATACACGTAAAGACGCTTTCATATTCCAATTTCCAAATCCACCAACCCAATACCGTATGAATACCGAAAATCGAATCCGATTTCCACACTCAATGGAACCAAAACATCACCATGTTTAGTAGAAACATAAATGATCACAGATATTCCCTATATCCAAAAAGCACAAATCACATTAATAGAACTCTAAATTCTACCAACAATGATCACCATTTCCCAGTTCTCCACATGCGAGCCACTCCAAACTCCATAAACATCAAACACAAAAACCCAGCAACAAAAACCAAAATCGAGAGCTACCCACATTCATAAATCACACTCACAACCGATATCAGGCAAAATCATAGTACAGTGACTTTTGAGCAGTAAGCAAGTACAAATTCGAAAATGCCATGAATACCAAAAACGATTCCCATTTCCACAGTCCATGGAACCAAAACATCCCCATATCCAAAATCCACAGATCACATTGTTATGAATCCAAAACTCCATAAACAAACACTCCAAACACAATATCCCAGTAAGAACCTTCAAAATTGAGAGCTACCCACATTCATAAATCACATTAACGACCGATAACGGCAGCGAATCACAAGCATGATGCAAAATCCAAGTACAGAAAAGGTAAATTCAGAGGAAATCGAAACCACCTGCAGCACCATCCTCCTTATCATCGTCGTCATCATCATCGTCATCTTCATCATCATCATCATCTTCGTCTTTCACGTCCTCAACAATGGGTACATCCCTCTGCAACAAAAAACCCAAATCGCAAAACCCCCCAAAAACTCGAAACCAGAAACAAAAACAAAAAACAAAACGCAAATACGCGTTACCAGAAACTCCCTCTCGAGCTCTTCAATGGTGGAGAGAGTCTGTTCGGCGAGCTCGGGCGTGGTGGCCTGTACGACTGGACCTGGCGACATGGCTCTCCTGCGTTCCCGGAAACAGAATCAGATCGATCGACGAAAGAGACGATCGAAATTGAGAGATATAAAAGAGATTCGCCAATATTTTCAGTTCTGTTTCTGTGTGATGTTTGTTGGTGACGATAAGGTTCCTCTTTTGGGCCCTTTAATGGGCCTAGGCCCAACTACCCTATAGCCAAGCTTTTATATAGTTATTTCGTGTATTGGGCTCAATCACATTCAAATCGTCCTTTAGGAGTAAACGAGCTGAATCTAGTACTGCGGGGCAGAACTCAGTTCGGCGTGGAATCGAACGAATTTATGCAGTGATGGATTGGTTTTGACTCGAAAGAAAATAGACAAGTTTGAATTCGGGTCGGCTCAATTTGATGGCTTAGTTTTCAATACAAATATTCGTTAAGTTAAATTTAGTATTAAATACAAATATGTAATTTATTAATAACTAATAAACAAATTTGAGATTAGCTGGCTCGATTCGGCTCATACGTTTTCGTTAAAAATATGGGGAAATTTCAGTTCATTAAGGTAAACTATACTACTTTTTCAGTTCACTGCAGTCAACTATTTTCAATGTCAATTCGCCGTAAATATGTTTGTATTTGTGTCAATTTACACTAACGTCCATTAAAACTGATGGAAAAACAGTGGGGGCGACGACCACCGTCTTTGGCTGACGAGCTTGCTGGGGATTGAGAAGAAG
This sequence comes from Geranium brycei, assembly GCA_036897365.1. Classification (NCBI taxonomy): domain Eukaryota; kingdom Viridiplantae; phylum Streptophyta; class Magnoliopsida; order Geraniales; family Geraniaceae; genus Geranium; species Geranium brycei. The sequence continues at coordinate 12,026 of JAYMTP010002339.1, forward strand.
ATCCTCTTGCATTTCAACGTGTTCTTCGCGCTCAGATCCATATCCAGAAACAAAATCTCCTCGCAATCATGGTATTTTGAAGTTTTTTCGTCTCTAATTTGATTTGATGTACTGTTTCTCAAATTTATTATTTATGTGTTGTAAATTCTGGGGATTTGTAAATATGGTTAATTTTCAGGATTAGGCTTGAACGATTTCGAATTAGATTACATATGCCGCTTAAATGATTTTTAGTATTATTTGGTGATGAATTGTTCATTTTCGTACTCAAATCGGTATGAGAAACAATTAGATTTGGTTATTCTTCGTATCAAATTTTCTAATTTGAAACAGGCTAAGTGGGGATTTAAGGTTAGTTACCGTAGGCGGAAGAGGTGGGTTGGGGGTGGTTGTTGGCGGATCTAACACAAGTCTAGCTGTCGAGATCAAGCTCGGTTGACCTTGAACGTCGTCGTTTCAAGGACGGGTCCACACATCTTGCTCGAAAAATTGCAGAGGTAGAAGAGGTTGAAGATGGTGTTCTTGTGTTCTTCATAAACATGTCAATTTTAATAGGGGCAGTATGGACATTTAACATCAAATATAACTCTATTAAGAATAGTAAACCTTAATAAAACGTTTTCACAATGAATTGACACTGAAAATAGTGCATTATAATGAATTGAAAATGTAACATAGTTAACCGTAATGAATTGAAATTTCTCCAAAATATTTAGTAAAACTTAAAAGTATATAATTCTTTATTTATTTAACGAGCCGACTTGCGAGCTTATCGAACCATAAAATGTCATGTTAGAAATTTTCTCGTTTATTAAATGAATCTAATTTTGAGTTCAAATTCGTCTCGAACTTGATAGGTTTGTAGAAAAGCCTTGTCATTAGGCCGGGTCAATTTTCCACTCATGTCCACCCCTAATACAAACTTATCACAAAAGATAAAAACATAATAATACACTTGTTTCAATACCAACATATATCATCAATATTGGTATTTATGTTGAACCATTCTTGAAAAATTCAAGACAAGAATGGTTCTTATCCAGGTCGCGGCTCCAAAACTTCTTATAATATTCGGCGTATGTGTAGCCTCGATAAATAGCTCCTGACTCGTCTTTCGCGAGCTCTTTTGGTGCACTGATCAAAGCATCGTCATGAGGGCAGAGAAAGGAAGCTACAGACATTCTCGGTTGTTCTGCATTCACAATCGCCCTATGCCACACACTCTTGTATCTCCCGTTACTCAACGTCTGTTTCACAATATTGATAATGAAAAAGTGAACAAATTAATATTCACAATATTTTAGGATAAATTCCAAAAAGTTTTCGCGAACCTTTTCAAATTTGTAAGAAGTGGTGGTAAATTAACATTTTTTTACAAGATTAATTCGTCTAAAAATTACGAAAATGCCCTTCTATTTATTTTCAAATAAATAAATAATAATATATGTTTTCGATTTGAGTTCACACACTATTAATGTCCTTCCGTGATCGAATTAAGTACGTACTTGTAATTGGTCGCCGATGTTGATGACGAAAGCGTCGGGGCAGGGGTTGACCGCGAGCCATTGACCGTCTTTGAGCACTTGAAGCCCCGCGACTTGAAGGTCTTGGAGAAGAATGGTGAGAGCATTCGGGTCGGTGTGACCCGGCAGTCCGAAAGTCAACTCCGGCTCAGGACACGGAGGGTAGTAGTTGACCGCCATGTGTTGACCTTGCTCACCCAGCACGTGCTTCACGTGCTGTCCCTCGAGCCCCAAGCTCTCCGATATCAGTTCCTGTAGCCTCAAGCCCAGTCCTCGTACCTCCGTACAGTACACGCTCACAATGTCCCTGACAAACAAGCACACGCGTGAGTATCGTAAAAGCACTTGACAGTTCCGTCGAAGGCTGTCTGAATAACTAGAGCACGCAAAATTACGAAAACAACCCTCGTTTATTGTGAATTACTGAGTTGGACGGTGACACTGGGATCCACGTCAGCAGACCAGCCACACGGGTCCTCGATCGATCGTAGGAATAAAAATATTCGATGATAAACACACGCTGACGTCAGCACGCGTTCTATGCATGACGTCATTTCGACTCGTAACATACGGCTTCGATATCGATCGTTCACCAACCGTTTGATTCGGAGAAGATTTTTTATTTTTATTTCGACTTTTATAGCACAATTTCAAAAACTTTGAGGATAAATAAATATATACCTCGTATAATAAAATAATTTTCGTGAAAACAAATGTAATGTCTCTTAACATATAAATATAGCTGAACTCTCAAGAAGTTTAGTAGATGACTATAATTTTTCTCATTTTTACATAGTGTTGTATATCCCGATTAATGTATATCACCTAATAAAATTGAAAAAAAGAAAAGGACTGTGTATAGATTTGATGAAGACCATACTTCTCTTTCCCAAACAAAACAAAATAATATATATACCAAATACAACTATTAATAAAGTTTACATGTGGTTCATGCATATGGTTTTAAATTCGATAATTGTGTTATCGATTATGTCTGAGTTGAAAATAAAATAACTTAAAATAATGTGGATATGCTAATCAATTTATATACCTAATTTGAAATAAAAGAAAGAGATTGTGTATATCTTCAAATACATGAAGTCTCTTTAAAAAGAATCGTATGTATGCCCAAGACAATTATTTATTAAGTTTTAAGTGTAGTTCATGCATATAGTTGTTTAATCGTTAAACGTGTCATCGATTTTGTCTTGATTAAAAATAAAATAATTAAAAATATACTAATGATACTCGGCTCTATAATTGCAATAAATAAATAAACGGAGGGATGAGGGATGGCATAGTGGTAATTAAGGGCTTACTTGAATGAAGAAGGATTAGACGGCCATTCAGGAGTGTACTTGTGAAGAGGATAGCAATGGAGCCTTAAATAGTCTCTCCAATTGTGAACCTTCTCTTTGTTCACATTGAAGCTTGTGGAGAGTCTCATTGTCTTTGATGGGTCATCTGAGTAAAGCTTCATTTTCTCCTCCAATGGTAGATTGAAGAACTCATGGGCCACTCCTAGCATTTTTGACACCATTTCCTTGCTCACCCCATGATTTATCACCTTTAAATGTAAAAAGTTAACAGATAAATGATGAATGTTATAACGAGAAAGATTTAACATGGAAACGAACAATAAGTCGAAGTAAAGTAATAAAATTAGAAACACTAATTTTTTTTGTATCATTTATTGAAAATAACCAAATGACAGAACATTATACCTTGTGTTCGATTTAATCAAACGATATTTTGCTAGGTAGTTACCATAATATTACTCTTTTGTAATTGAAGGAGTAAAGAGAAATTGACAAAATAATGAAAGTCAAGAATTATGAAGTTAAAGTTCATCTTCCTCCAGACTCATCGTTAAATGTTCCGCGTCAATAATAGCGACAAGCATAACATCCCAATATATCGGTTGAGTCATTCTACATAGTATATTATTGAGTCTCGTGTTTTCAAATCGAAAATTTATAGCTAATTTCAGCTGTTTTAATTCGATTTAAGACATATTTAATAATAAGTATCACGGCAGTGCTTCTGTAAGTACCTGAAAAAACCCGTAAGTCTCACAAGCAGCCCCAATCTGACGGACAACACGAGCACGATTGGGGCATCCGAGGTCGATGACGGGGACGTTTTGGCACCGAGAAACCTCAGAGAGACGAGGGCGGTCGGATTCGGGCCGAACATAACTCACCGGCAAGTGATTGTGCCTGACACCGGAGGACAGCACCATAGCATCCATCAAGGTCTCGTTTCGTTGGTTGACACAAAACCAACAATTTTTTTGTTTTTTTTAAGGAAGATATGGTTGATCTGACGAGTTGTGACCACCCACACAACGTTTGGTTCTTTATATAAACATGTGCAAGTGTTGTGTGGGTTTGTTACTTGTTAGTGGGTCGACATGAGCAGCAGCTATAGTAACAGCTGAGGTGTGTGTGTGAAGTGAAAATGAAGTCAATGGCTTTTGTGTTGACCCGTGAGATTAGGTTCAGTAGCAATGTCGGTTACACGTGTCAGTGTGTGGGTGGTTGGTGCTTCTTGGCATTGGTGGATTCAATTCGTGTGTTTTTATCAGATTTATTTATTCACCGTCATTAGATTTGAGTTTTTTATGTTCTGGTTCATCCTTCAAATTCGTGTTAGGTCAATGAATGTTGACTATTTCAAACAGATTATAGTGTATTAAAATAATAATAAAAAAATTAGATTAGATATCACTATCGGGATTGGGTTTAGTTTAGTGAATACAATTAAAGGTCGGTGAGGGGTTGATAGGCGGTGGGAGTTGAAGGGGAGCACTAATTAAGCCACTCGGACCGACACTTTCAGAGCCACAATTTTATTAGTGGCTTATAAGAATGTTCACGGTTCGGTTCACAATTGAATCAAACAGATTAACTCGGTTTCAAAAAATTAAAATTAAACCGATAAAATTCGGTCTTGTTTTAGATAATTGGTTTTTTAGTATATTCCGTCTTATTTAAACCATTTTCTTATGCAATTTTCTTCTTCTGAACCAATTATGGCTTTTTTCTTGTTAACTCACTATTTCTAAGCTCAAAAACCAAACTAATGAAGTTTTGATTTGATTTTGAACTGTACTAATTAAGTTTTTTTCAATTCGTTATTTTCCGAGTCGAGTCAATTACTTTTGAACAACAGTAATCTAATCAATACAATCAATTTGTGCCATATTTGCTGAAATGAAATTGGGATTGACAATGGAAGCTCTGGAGTCAAATGCGAACTAAATGAATCTCTTCGTAACATAACTTTTCTAAGCATTCATAACAAAGTCATTGTCATTGACATCAAAACTAGAGGAGTAAATGAGCCAAAACGAGGTATTATTTAGCAGGGCTCGACTCAAATCGTGAAAGAAGTATTCGGCTTAAATTCGGCTCAAACTCGAACAAGCTTATGCAACAAAGCTCAAAGAAAATGAGTAAGCTCAAGCTCGGCTCAACTCGATTCAGTTAATTTTCAATACAAATATTCATTAAAATATAAAATTAATATTAAGTAAAAATGATATAATTCATTAATTATTAAACGAGCAAGCTTGAGATCAGCTCGACTCGATTCATCTCGTCCAATTTTATTATAAATATTGATTAAAAGAAATTATATTAACACAAATATATAGTTAATCAAATACTAACAACCCGGCTCGCAAACTTATCAAACCTTAAAGGACCAAGCTCGAGCTCAGCTCCTTTATTAAACAAGCTCAACCTTTAATTTGAATTCGGCTTGAGTTCAATTATAAAAAGCCCGAATTGAATATTTAACGAATCGAGCTCGAGCGGCTCGTTAAGAGTTAGGCTCGTTTACAGCCTAATCAAAACCAGTAAATCACTCAACATTGCTTTAATGAGTTTCAATTCCAGACCTTAGAAAACTCCGTATCTCTTCACAGAACCAAAACTATATGCATCTACTCAGCTTCAAGATGTCATTTCAGTGACCTACTCCAACTCCACACCCATTTTCTTCTCCTTCACAGAGAATTCAGCAGAGGACACACTCAATAAAGAACTCAACTTCGATCCTGATCCCCTCTTCTCGCTCACCTCATGCCTATGCTTGATCCTCTCGTCCAGCTTGTAACCAAGAAACGTAGGGAACACGACAAGCTCCTTAACATCCCGGCCCATCTCCATAACCAAATACTCCATCTTCTCCTCCACGTTAGTGACCCCATACTGCAAAACCGGAGGGTGTTTATTGCTCATCACAACAATGTCATTCAGAGAAAGTCCGAAACTCGTGTATGCACAGATCACATCCTGCAGGTGCCTGCAGCTCGTCCTGCACACAGACCCCATCGCCACAGAGAGCTCCTTTGTCCTGTGTTCAAAACCGAGCTTCACTAGAAACGCGAGCTTCACTCCAATGTTGTCCTTAAACGAGAGTGAAACAAACAGAGGAGCTCTGGTCAAGAATTTGAATATATCGTTTGAATCTAAGCCACATTCCTTGAGAAACTCGATTCTAGGGCCTAATCGGCGATCCCTGCTACTACTAACTATTCTAGGATACACGTTAAAGATCTTGAATATTTGATCGTTGGTTAAGCCAGCGAAAGAATTAAAGAACGTGATTTGACCGTTAATGTGAGTTTCGGTATACCTCAAGATCGCGGGGTGTTTGGATAGGAGTTTTGCTGTTGCTTCCTCGTCTCCCCCGCTGAGGTCTAGGAGGAGCTCGATTCTTGGAGCTAGCTGAGTGATCAAGTCCAAGTGGAGGATCTTCGGGTACTTCACAATTAAGTGAGAGACGTTGAAGGGTTTCAAGAAAGAAACCGTTCTTTTGATTTCTTCGATTGGTTTGGCAAGGAAGGCTTTCTTGAGACTGACATTGTTGAGGACATGACCAATCTGTTCTTGTGAATTCGAGACGCCATTGTTGAGCAAGACCCTGACCTTGCTGTTGAAACCCAACAGCGATTTCGAGGACAAGAGGGTCTTGAGCTGTGAAGGACTCAACTTTACAGCTCCCAAATCAGTCCTCAGAAAGTTCAGAGATCTCTCAATTTCATCATCTGTCAACACATCCGGGTTCGTCGAGACCAGTTCGTGAATCTCAAATCTGGTGAGACCCAATGACAAGAGACTGCGAACCCGGGTCCGAATCGAATCGTGAGATTTGAGCTTCAGAGATCGATTCACCGCCAAGAGCTCGTCGACTTCTGAAATCTCGAAACCCAATTCCTGGAACAACGAATAGAACATCCCTGAAAGAGAAATAACAAGGGTCGCCAATGGTGCACACAAGGTGTTTGTGAAAATGCCCCTGAGAAGCTCGCAAGCAAAAACCACTAAATTTCAGTGTTTTGAATTTGTACTCACCCATATCGGCCTGGGAACTGAGATTGGTCGGATAATTGAAGCTATTTCGCCGGAGACTCGCCGGAGCTGGTAGCGACGGTGGTCCGAATTCGAGCCGTGACGATGAATCGAGAGGTGGAAGCGAGGATTGGAGTGGTGGTAATGGGAATCGAGGAGTGGGTTGTGGTGGTGGTGAGAGGAAGGAGGTGGGAGGTGGGTTTGAGAGCTTGACGAGCAAAATCGCCATTTCCGCGATGAAGCTCGAGCTTCGACCTCACTCACTGTCACTGTGTTCTGGATAATAGGGACCTTCTAAGCCTCCGTAACGGGCCTCACTGTCGGGCCACCCTATAGAAATTGAAATACGACGTCGTTTCGAGTTTACTTTTTCATTCTGGCAAGAATCACAACTTACTGTAAATATTTATAGGTAAACTACACATAATCACACCCAACACCCAACCCTAGCTATACTCAAATATTGAAAATTGACACATAGTACTGCCGTTAAAATTTTGGATGGAATATGTTAAAAGACAAAAATGCCCTTGGTCATACTTTAAAATTTCAAAATCATGCCATTGTGAGGATTTTGGTTGTTTTTCCTTGACTGTGGCTCAAGCTTTGCCGGCCTCGTCTCCGACCTCCGGTCGTCCTCGACTCCTAGCCAATGACCGGTGACTCGCCGGAGCCCGTTGCCAGAACTACTTATGATCTTGATTGGATATATGTCATTGAGTATCGGGGTGTTTTTATTCATAACAATTTTTGTTATGGGTTGAACAATTTTCTAAAAGTTGGCTTAGCTAGAATCGAAATCTTCTCTTAAAAGAGATGGGTTTGACTTTGTCTTTTTAAATCTTGTGTAGTAGGGATTGTTCAAAGCTAAAGGAAGACTCTTTCTTCTTCAACTTCATGGCTCTGTTTCTTCTTATCATTTTCAATTTTCTTTTTCTTCTTCACAATGACCGTGATATTCGCGGGCCTCGTCTCCGACCCTCCCACTGCGTTGGTCGGCACCGGGTTCAACCTCCGACGGCTCCACCAAGTCTCTGGCAAACAATTTTTTGACTCCTCCCTCTCATCCTGGAACGACCCCTCCAATTCCCTCTTCCCCTGAATCTAACTAAATATTGATTGAAGCTCAAGCTCAATTTTTTTGAGATAAAAAAAAACAAAACAGTGACCAACAAATCAACAAAACAGCGAATAAACAAATAACCAAGTCATGGCTAATTTCCAAATTCCAGATCAACAT